>JAPZDV010000001.1:29225906-29248532 GCA_029814665.1 Acanthurus lineatus
GCTGTGATATGTTTTGTGATGTTGGTCGACCAAGAAACAAAATATGTTCTTACACATGAGAAATAAAGAAATAAAGAAGACTTAGAGTGGATTACGAATGTGGGAGGAAGTACAGTTCTGTAATACTACGGAAGTAATATTGTTTCAATATATGGATATCAAGTATTGACCTTTCATTATATTGTCTTTTAGTCCACTAGGTGGCGCTGTGTTTTTTCTGGTGGGGTCAGCAGGACATGAAGGTTTTCATGACCATTTTTCAGTGTGTTTGCTTGGAAGTCACATCTGCTGCTATTAAAATAATTGAAGTGACATTAACAGATTATAATCTCAACTGTATTAGACAAAACAGATTCCTTGTTTGGTTCATAATTTGCAGTTAAAAAGGTTAATAAATCATAAAATATAATCAGATATTTTGTCACAAAATTCAGCATATAATAACAGTAATAACAGTCCTGTTTGCCGACTTCCTTCCTCACTCCCTGAATGGTGTTACTCCGGAAGTTACGGACAGGAGACTAAATAAAAAGTTGCCTTGAAGAAAATGTCAGATTTCTCCGAGTTTTAACACTGATGGAAACATTTGGGAAAATGTGAGTACACGACTTAACAACATTTATTTTTATAGGTCCAGTCGTTTTTTGACTTTTTAATGCAGAAATGTTACGTATTGTATATTAAAGTATTGTGAGGATACACAGTCCGGACTCAGATACGGTGATAGTCTCCTGGGACGTTTGGTGATTTCCAGCCCGGGATGGACTGTCTGCCTGTCGGTGGACAAACACACTCGCAAACACAAATCAGAAGCAGAAGGCAGAGCTGCTCTGCAATGGATCTTCATGGATTTCGTACGGTGGAGCTGAAGTGTGGAGCTGGGAGATAAGGAGAGGCACAAGAGACAAACAGAGAAGAAAAGAAAGAGAGAACAGCAGCTGAAGGAAAGCACAGGCTGCATGATGTTGTTGCACACCTTGACAGGCTTTCTCTAACACGGATGCCAGCAAGAAAAATCGTGTAAAACTTGGCTCTTGTGGGGACTGAGAGGCTGCACGAGGACGCAGCTCGCAGAGGCAAATGCATCACTGTAGGCAACTCCACGAGTGTGTGTCTGCCCACCTGCTGTTCTGCTGGTTTGGGAGCCTCTTGCCTGTCTGTTGTGTGTGTGTGTGTGTGTGTGTGTGTGTGTGTGAGAGTGTGTGTGTGAGTCCAGCTCTGATGAATGGTGTGTCTGGGCCGGCGTGGTGAGCGGGCGCCCACGCCGGCCATCGACAGCCACGCCGTCGCCTCGGCGGTCGACATCAGACAAACTCGAGCTCGACACATTATCACATTCAAAGGAAGTTTAAAAAAAAACTGTAAAAGAGAAAAAAATGCAGGAGGCGAAACAAAGAGCATGCTGGGAAAAAACACCCCAATGAACATGTCCCTCCAGGTGAGGCTGTTTTCTACCTGTCTGCTGCTGTTTTTAAAGATATGCCGGTTGGAACAAACCGGAGAAAACAGCTGCACCGACAATTAACATACAGGACTGAAATATGCCACATCTGTCTTTATGTTCTCGTTAGAAGAGTTCGTTCTGTCTGACTCTCCAAGTTCATCCATTACAGCAAGAGACACAAATAGCAGAAGTTTGAGGAGCTGCAAAGAGCTCGTCAGTAAAAGCCACGCTAATGCTGCGGCATCGTCTGTTTCCATGACGACAAATGGAGACGTGTCAGATGCACCGTTTATGGCCGAGTGAAGCTCGGACAGAAGATCGAGAGACGAGTTTTTTTTAGAGAAACCTGGCGTCTGCAGGCTGAGTTCGGTGCATTTTGTGCGACTCCGGTGGAGGGGGGGGAGCAGTGAGGTCAGCTACCCATAAACCCTTGTGTCCCGGGCTCGTTTCCTGCAGCCGCTTGTGATTACACCGTCACCTCTATCAAGCCACGACTGAGAGGACAGACAGTCACATTTTCAGCCGTTTGCTGAGGCTGTTTGGATGCTGACGGAGTTGAAAAGGCTTCGCTCTCAGTCGACTGAATGAAACCAGATAAGAAGGAAAAAACGTCCCGATAAGCTGCTGCGAACAGAAATATTTACATTTACTGCCAATGATGGAGATGATTATTACACCGATTGGTTCTTTAATTGATCGTCACCATTTGATCTGGATTTGCAGGATTTGAGGTTGATTACACACTAAATTCACATGGAGCTCAAATCTAAAACAATAGTTCTTTTTAAATAGATATTTAAGTTTTATAAACATAAGCGAGACATTTTTATTATCCTGAATACCGAATCAGTCATAATGATGCCCACTTTGCATCTTCTGCTTTCAGTGGAAAAACAAAAAAAAGGCCAATAAAACCAAAGTGAGAAAACTTTGTCACCTCTGAGTTTCATTAAAATCTGAAGGTGCAGAAAAAAAAATCACTGTTAATCAAAATTATTCCCTTCATAAATTGCCTATGTGGCAACTTGCTTCTCCTCTGCAGAAGAATCTTTACCATCTTAAGCTGCTTCTTCGCATTGTTCTTTCCCTTCATCTCCTCCGTCGTACATTTGATAATCTCTCCCATCATAATCACCATCTTTACATGATAATTGCAGTAATAATTTTGCACTTATCTGCCACCTTTTTTTCTTCTCTCTTGTCTACTTTTGAGGCCTCTTCCTACATCTCTTTTCTGTCTCTCACTGTCGTCGCTTCGCCTCGTTTCTGTTCAAGTTTTTTAAATTTCCTGAAAGAGCAACAAAGTGCTTTAACTGACCCGAAGTTTGAAGGACGGTCGATGTTCACACACTGTTTTTTTCAGCTAATTCGGTTGGTTTAAGTATGAATGAAAGAAAAACCTGTGGCCTTCTCATCCTCTTCAGGTGAGTCACTGAAGGCTTGTGTTCCTAATGGTTTTAAACTCAAACACTACAATCGCGTACAAAACAGATACAAATCAGTGAATAGTATATAAAAGCAATTCAATGATCATTTAATAGGAATCCTGTTTTCTGGAGTTTGCGTTCGTGCTCAAATAGCTGGTTTCGTAAAATAAACTGAGAAGAAAACGTAGCTGCTGCCTGTCCTCATTGATGTGAATGAGATGGACAAAATAATAGAAGCACGTCAGCATTATTCTTTATTAAAACCAGAAACTGCAGCCTCAATGTTAAAGCAACAATATTTAACTCTTCTACCCTAAAATAATAGTTTTAAAACCATTTTAATGTTGGGGTCTAACAGGTTGACTCGGCCTTTCTGTAGCTTGTTACGGCACTACGTAACTTTGAGCCACGGGAAACCAAAACTCAAAAATTCACATTACTACATAACACAGAACAGAAGTTTCGGTGAAACCAGGTCATATTTTACAGAGAAAAATGTTCTCAGTTCTCTGTTTTCCCTCTGATATTCTACGACTGCTATGCCTCAATTCTGTGATTACCGGAGGTTCCTGAAAGCATCAGGGTTTCCTGCTGTGTACCGTAGCTGCAGTTACGTAGAAAAAGCTACGGACGGACACAAAACTGGATTTATTCTGAGTTTATGAATACATGTGATGTTGTGAGGGCGCTAAATCGCACAGAAACTCCTACGTAGTTTTAACAAAACCTGTACATTATATTCTTCATGAAGGGAGGATTTTATGCACGACTGCTGTATTAGACTGTATTTGTACATTAATTTATAAACTGGATTATTTTGTGTACATGATTGTCTCAAATCCACCTTTTACAGTTTTATATCTCAGCAACAAATCAAATCACAGCTGGACTTCAGCGTTTTATTTTCCCTTCGAGAAAATCCGCTAAACTCATCACACACTCGAACTCAGAGAGTCTCCGTTTAACTCGTCAGAATTAGAGGCACAGGTGTCGTCCACCAATCAGGATCCAGGAAAGCGACGGTTCTGTCTGTGACACATTAAGCCTTTAAATTCATGCAGCACGGGCCAGCGCAGCTAAACCAGGTGTATCTGCAAAACATCATGAAGAAGGAGGCTCTCATCCCGAGCCGAGCATGTCCGCAAACAAAAGCATGAAAAAACAAAACAACCAGGGACCTTAAATCTGTTACTGACCGCAGGATCAATTCCCACGGACCAATCAGGTGTGAGCTCGCATTAAATAAAACAGTCTGTTTAAGACGAGGCTCAATATCCCCACAGGAGGGGCGATGGAGTCCGGCTGTGCAGCGTCTTCACAGTAAATTACATTCTTCCACAGGTAACGAGCAAATGACACATTCTGTTGTAGGAATGTGAGTCTTCAAGCTGTGCCGTTGTAATCTAACACGGGACGTCGGCAAGAAGATGTTTTTTTAATCTATTTTTCCAGTGTTTGGATTCACCTGTCACACTGCTGCAAGGCGAGCTGCGAGGCCGCCGCACGCTGGCTTTCACTTTGTCTCGAAAAAATAAACACGAGCTGATGAATAAATGAATGCAACAGGAGCAAAGACAGACGCCAAGCTACATTAAAGTTAAAGTCGGCCCCCGACACGCCAGATGGAGCCGATCGAAATCCTCCATCCTCCCTCTTCCCCTCCGCCTAAGTGGTGGCAGATTTACCTAACCCCCGTCTTGACTCGGCCGCGGTCCCCTGCCACCGGGGGCAGTAATAAAAACAGGTAAACAATGAGGAGGCCGGAGCGAACCAATAACAAAGGGGGACTGAAGGGGCTGTGTGACTCATTAAGTCAATAGCCTCTCAAATCCGCCCAGCTGAAAACACACACACACACACACACACACACACACAGTGTACGCTGAGCCGGACTCCCCCGACGCCCCGGAGGGCAGGATGAGAGTTTGAGGAGCCGAGCGGTGGAACCAAACAGCTGAAATGAGGCTGATATTGAGATGCAAAAGCTTCATTTCCAGTTTAAAGGTGCAATCAGAACAATTTTTTACTCCTCAGAACCACAAAACTGACCCAAATGTCTGCGGGTTGTGTGTGTGTGGGGGGGCCGTTTGATGGAGCTGCTGTTCAGAAACCGTGACTCAGAGATTATCTCGATTTCAGGAGCTCAGATTTTCAAAGCTGTTTTCAAAACTCACTTTCTGCCCTCGAACTAAATCTCATTCATTCTGCTGCAGTTCTTCAGTTTGACCTTCTGTCGTCTGCAGGAAGTTAAAAACCTCCTCTTTCTCCTCCACTCAGATGGAAAACTCTCGTTCGGGTCTTTGTCATCAGCAGACTCGTAGATGTGACACCAGGTTTTACTTTCTTTTTCCTGTTAACGGCTCCAGCTTTTTTACCTCACTGTCCTTCGCTTCCACCACTTCTCAAATAAGCGTTCATCAGGTCAGACTTCATGTTTTATATGAATCTTTGGCGTTGTGTTAACTCACTGTGGACATTTTCCATCAGCCTGCACAGCGAAAACACAAAAGTCTGCCGACAATCTCAAAAATATTAGTTTATACGAGATAAAGATCGCAAACACAAGTTATAAAGGAGAAAAGAAACAAAAATGTTGCAAGTCAAGAATAAGAAAAATGAAAAGACGTTCAGAAGCAAACAGCCTCAAAAACGAAGATAATCAAACAACCTGGTTTCTTTTCTGCAGCAAAGTTTACTTTTATTTCCTTCAGAGCACGAAGTTCAGCCGAAACAACAGCAGCAACAGGACAAATATTTCTCCGATAGCGCGAAATATTTCGACAGCAGCCATGTTGGAAATAAGATTCGTGAGTTTATCTGGTGATCTGAGCCACAAACACGAGTGAATCAACCAGAACGGTTTTGAAATGTGGCGAAAGCTGTAACGTTAAATCAGAATTACAGAACCAGATTTAAGATTTTGCTTCTTGTCTGAAAACATTTCAGAGGTCAGAACAAAGTTTACATTTCTAATTAAAATCTACGTTTGTCAGCCACATTTACATCACAGTTCCTTTAAATAAGGAAATCTTCATCACTTTGTCCAGAAAAGCATTAACGGGAACGCTTCATGGTGCATTTAAGTGCAGCTCATACACTCAGAAATCTGCCCTCAAATGGCCATAAAGGTTATTTTGGCCACATCTGTCTTCACTTCCTTGTTCTTTCACAGCAGCGTTTTTAATAATCACATGTTAATATCACCATAATGTCCCGATCTTATCAAACTTTTAGCAGCAAACTCGACCATATTCTCGTACAACAAGTCCCAGAGTGCCTGTGATCATTTTTAAGTTGTTTTAATGCAGCTTTTTTTTAATAATTAAATACTGCAATCACACCCAATATGCTTGGCTGGTGGATATTTTAATCTACCAGACTCAAAAAGTTTTTAATTTGGGAAATTGCTTCCAACAAAACCTCCTGCTTCTGCTGAGCAAGAGAGTGTCGAGAAACACTGGTGTGTGTGTGTGTGTGTGTGTGTGTGTGTGTTTACGCCTGCTGTGTGTCTGCATCTATAAAATAACACACTTCCAACCCTTTTATTAGTCTTTGGAGCACAATGAGTTGCTTTTGTATGAGATTGTGCTAAACTTGACGGACCAGCGAAGCGTTTTGCTCTGAAACCAACCACCAGGTGATGATGTTTCACCTTCTCGCTCAACGTTTCCTTATTTATCTGCACGGATCATCATGCACATTAACCCCCGCTGAGGAAACGTGATCTTTAATTTATCCCCACATGAGGTTAACGTCAGATGATTTGGTGTCTCTCTGATCATTGTGCTGATCCTCCGTCACCGACAGCTAAATGCTGCTGCAGCTCCAGGTTCGATTCCTGCACATCAGGAGTGTGTGTGTGTGTGTGTGTGTTAGAGAGTGTGAGGGGGCAAAGATCTCAAACTGCCCCTGCATGGCTGAGTTGTTTTCAACCGTTAGAAAAGGTCGATTGCACGATTACAGATTCATCGCACTGTGAAAGCATCGATGAGGAGCATGTGGTCATGAAGATGCTGCAGCTGTTTGTGGACTCGTGGAGAACAAAAGGCGTTTCACAAAGGACACTGAAGTCTTTTTTAATATCTTGGAAATGTAAGAAAATTAAATAAAAACCAATCCTGCTTAAAAATTTGAAGCAGTGTGACATGTTTGACTCGGAGGTCAGTTCAGCTTCTGTTTACCTAAATCTTCTTCGTACAAGCCGTTTTGATTGGAAGTGTCAGAATCTGTGCGGCGCCGTATGTGCTCGCTTTATGTAAACACGAAACCAACTTTAAATGAGTTTTACTTGAAACGAGGCGGATGTTTCACTTTAAATGAATGTGTACTCACCGCTGGAGCAGTCCAGCCCCCCCCAGCCCGGCTCACACTGGCAGGTATCAGGTGAGACGCAGCGTCCGTGGGCACATTCTTCAGTGCACAACGCTGAGAAGAAGAAAGAAGAGAAACCAAGATGAGAACCAAACTCTTTATTTTAGACTCACCTGAGGTCCTCCAGCTCAGGATTGTAACAAAAAACAAATACGTTCACGTCAAAATTGTGAAAAAAATGTTTTCTGCAGCATCATAGTTACTGGAGATGCAATTCCTCCAGACCTGAAGGGGGCAGCACATGAACCTACAAGCGTTCCAGTCAAAGGCAACAATTTTTTTGTCTCGGCTTGTCAAAAAGATCAAAATGAGGAGTGGAGTTTGGAAGAAGAAAACTTTGTATTTCAGGCAAATTATTGTGAATTAATTCATAAAATCCAAAATGCAAACAACGTTTTTGTTTCTGACAGCTGCATCACTGAGCAGCTAACGATGACCGGAACGAAGGCTAAAGGCCGCAGCGTTCAGGCTCATGCAATGGTACTATAGCTTGTAGTAATTTCTCTGTGTGTCCATGTGGTTTGTTGTTCTGTTTTTATTTTCAACCTGTTTTTGAATTCATTATCAAGAATTGTGGGTTTTTACTGATTTTTAATATCAAATAAATTCTGGCTTTGTCATTAAATGGCCAAGACTCTGATCTCAGATCTCACAAGTGAGGATCACGAAACAACAAATCAGGATGTGTCTTTTATTTATCGCTGCAATGTTTGACTTCAGTAACATTTTAAGTGCAGAAAAAACTACAGTCAGCATTATTATTGCTGCTTTCAATTACTTTAAAAGACTGTTTTGGTTTTTAAACATTGTCATAAGACTCATCAACCTGCATCTCAACTGTGAATCCAATTAGTTCCTTTAAAAAGCCACTAAAATGTGACATAAATTAAGGAGATGACAGCAGCTCGTCAGTCCATCACCTGTTTATATGTAAAGCACAAAACTTCAAGATTCACTTGAATGTTTAAAAATGTTCCTGCACTTCTAAAAAGCTTCGCCCACCTGTGATCCCGACATTTTTCAGACAACAGACGTCTTGGTCAAAAAGTATCTGAATAACATGCAGAGAACTTAAAGTTTCAACTGTTTCCAGACGACCGAATCGTAAAAAGGGCACAAAAATAATGGACTCCGGCGCTAAAAGGCCGTAACCTTGTGCATAGCAGAGCGCCCATTTGTCATTTTCAACCTTTTCCTGCTCGGAGAGTCTGTGTGCGTCGCCGCTGTGTCACCGTTTCCACTGTTTGTGCTTTGACAAATGAACATTTCAATGAGCCACAGATTCATCTAACAGCGGAACAAACTGTTGAGCTGCTGTTAATATTTATGATTTCAGCGACCTTAAAGAATCAACTTAACTCTGACGCGACGAGCTGCTGCGAGGCCGAGCCGCGATGGTGTGTGAGGCATATTATCCGCCTCGTACAGCAAACAGATAAGGCAGCACTGACATCTTCATTTTCACCTTAAGCTTTTCCAACTGGAGTAATATTTCATCATGACACGACCTTACAGTTGAGAGCTGTCGCACACTATCTGAAGGCTCGAAACAAATGACTCTATCACAGCGCAATAAAGCAGCCAGTGTTTTCACACCGCCGCCGCGTCATTATCTTGTTCTGCGATTGTCTGAGAGGCAGAGGAGGCCACGACGAAGAGGAGGAAGAGGAGGAAGAGCAAAGACACAAAGGGGAAAAAATAAAGGTGGAAAAACAACTGAGACCGAAGGAAGACGAGAAAGAGACGTAAACAAAGACAAGAGTGACAAGAAGGACGGATAGAGGACACTGATGGCAGGCACACACACACACACACACACTTCCTCCTCTACATTACCATTAAACCTGAAAGTGAATCTGAAAACGTCACTCAAACTGAGTTCAAAGAGTCAAACGTAAATCTTTGAACTTGATGCAAAATGACTTTTATTTATTTAAAAGTTCACTTTTTTCACCTCCAGTTATTGAATCCTCTTAATTCTCAGATCTTTATACTATAAAATGTAAAGAAATACATGTATGTGTGACATCTCTTGTGCGTATATCATGTACATCCTGGTAATTTATATTATCATACTAGATTATGAATGGATGCACATGATATTTGTGTAAATATCTTTGGTAAAGATGGTGGTTATGAACCTGCTGGAAGCCACTTTGAAGGGTCTTTAACTCTGGGAGACAACAAACAATAAAGACTATAATTTTAAACTAATTGAAATGATGACAAAAAGAAGGTTTCCATTCGAATTCAGTGCAAATGTTGTTGAAAAATCCAGAAAATCTGTAAAAATAATTGTAAGTCCTGACAGCTTTGTGCAGATTAGGAGTTGGTGCATCAAAATAAACAGTTGGTGGCGCTAATTTCCCAGTCTGGTGCCATTAAACTGCTGCAGAATAATTCATTAAGTAGTTATCGCTTAAACAACATCCTCATTCACCTCTTTTGGCTGAACACAGTGACTCTGTGGAAAACACCGATACATCTTCCTGCAATATTACTAGAACACAAACAAACAGAGTCACGGAGCTTAAAAACAGTAATTCTTTTCTAATAAAAAACATAAAAATCATCATTTAACGCATCAAACTAAAAATTGCTTCCTGCAAAGGAAACTCAGGCAAGAAGAGCTTTATTATCACTGCTGCTTGTTAACAGTGAACGGCTCAGTTTTTATCTAAACTCCCCTCAAACTCATTTTGCGGGGATCACTCGTGTATCACAGTATAAATACTGCATCGTACATCAGGTGGGCGTCGTGCTGGGAGATGACGGGCTGACAGCTCGGAGACTTAAGCTCCTCCATCACCGAGATACTGCAGCTCTGTTTGTGTAACCGACTTCCTGTCGAACACAAACAGGCCACCTCGCTTGCATAAATATGTGCAGAGGAACAGATGAACATCACTTTAATGTCTCTTTAGTTTCCCCCGTCTGACCTCGAGCGATGCAAACACGCCCGTCCTCGTCCTGCGTCGCACAGATTCACGAAACCAGCTGTGTTTTCAGGCTGCGAGACACAGAAAAGTGAACTGCTGAGTGCTGAAAGTTGCAAAGATGTATGTGAGCCGGGAGGAAGCGTGGATGCAGGACTTAGATCGCCTTCGGTGGAGCTACAGGTTTTATGGTTCCTCAGCCACAGAAGGGTCGTCCTCTCCAAATTTATAGTGGCAGTGTGTTAACATTTTACAGCTTTTTTCGTGCATTAGGACTGGAATCCTCGCAGCCACATGCACTTGGCAAAGCACAGCGAGTAAAGATTTATAGCAGCGCAGCAGAGACCGAGGCAGAGTTTCTGCCTGTAAAACTGAAAGCTTTACATCCACTCAGAAACACGGCAGAAACCGAAACAGGACACTGTGAAAAAACACCGGTGGAAAAAAATGTGTTTCTGTGTGATTTTTAGTTTGAGCAGGTTCTCATGAAGACGGACAAAGTGTTAATTAAAAGATAGCAGGATTAGACCGAACACCATTTCATAAACACATCAGAGAGGTGACGAGTTCAGTCCGGATTCTTTAACAGCAGCGCAGGTGGTTTGTTAGTGTCTCCACACAACGTTATGTTCGTACATGAACCTTATTTAAACCTTTCAACCACAAAAAACCTGATCACAAAACTCATTTATTCAAGATGAGGGAAAAAAAACTGCAACGACACTAAAAAATATATCCAGGTATCCTCTGTCTTTGCATCACATACGGAGGTTTGGTCCGAACCCTCCGGACAAAACTCGTACCGTCATCGGCTGTTCGAATGTGGGTCAAATGGTGTGAAACGGTCACAGCTTTGCTGAGTTTAAACCATAAAACTTCTCGTTTCCCTTCAGAAAAGATGGCCGACTCTGCGTCCACCCGGCTGACCGTCCTTTCCCTCTTTGGACTTTTTCATTCTTTGTGTTTTAGGTCGATCTGATGCAGCAGACAGTCGTGCAGATGTGAACAGATGCTGACTGGTTCCTCTTGACTTTGACGAGTTTTGAATTATTTTGTTTCTGTTTTTATCTTAAAGGTTTTTATTGGGAAGTTTCCATGTGATTAAATCACAGCTCTGCTGGAATCAAACTGGTTTTCACTGCAGGTCCCTCGAGTCTGAGCTCAACTCAGGAGATCTGCTTTTAGTTTCCAAGCCCCGAATACCTGGAGCTTTTTACAAAGCACAAAAAAATTAACACTTCGATGTCACCTGGTGAATCTGAATCCATGATGATAAAACAATCAGCTTCTGCTTCTACTGAACTGTTTTTGCATCTCGTATCTTCTATAAAATGTATTAATATACTTGTTTAGACTGTTTTTTGTTTTATTTAACTGTTCTATGCTGATGAAACTGTTTAATATGTTTTGTGCTTGTTAAACTGCTGCCTCACATCTCTGCACCGGCCTTCAATTATCTTTAAGTTTAAATTAAGGTTCAATAAAACCTTTAAGCACAAAAGAATATAGAAGAAAAAACTACAAAAAAAGAACAACAGAAGACAAAAGAAAACAAAGTAGAAACAGCACTACAAGCACCTTAAGTCCTGATACCAAACTAAACTAATTTGTCTACATGTGGGAGTAAAATGAAGAAAATGACTGGAATTAACGGAAAAGTTGGTCATTTTGCAGAGATGAGATGAGTCAGATAAGAAAACTGAGTCTCATCTCTGTCTGTGAGACGACATGAGACGATCAGACTTCATATAAATAAGAAGCGTTCACTAACATCCCTGCTTTGGTTTTGACTGCAGACCTTTTTTCCTTCATCCGTCTTGTTTTCTCCTGAGTGTTGTTTCTATCTCTGCTGCCAGCTCTCAAATAAAGAGGAGAAAATCCAGAAACAACTTCTGCCTCTGCACTTAGACGGACCGTCATTATTCACCGCGAGGTAATCTGCCAGAGAAGAAGAGCGAACGGGGGACGTTTTAAGTGCTGCTGATTTTCTGTTGAGGCTTTAGATTTAAAAAGTCATCCAGCATTTGTCAGAGTTTATTCTTTTTCTGTTGTGTTTGTCTCGTTCTCAGAAACTGGACTTTAAAGTCCATTTACTTTCCATTTTTCATGTGTGTGTCTAACGACTTTTACCTTCAGACCTTTTTAAATAAAGAAATCTCTACTTGTCACTTTGAAAGTCAGTCAGTTGTTAACATTTCTGTTACACTTCAGCAACTTACTTATTTACAGTTTATTTGACAGATACTTTATACACAGACATGCTGAAAAACAGCCATCAGATATAAATAGAAGGGTTTTTATGAAAATAAGAGGCTGAATACAACAGAATATCTTAAAAACTGCCTAAAACCGAGTACAGCAGAAAGCAATAAAACATCTAAATACATTTAAATACTAAATCTAAATACATTTCAACAACTTTTAGAGTCCTGAGGAGCTAAAACTGGCCAGTATTTCACGAGAAGGAGATAAAACCCCAAGATTAGAGAAATACCAGCAAAAAGCAATGAAATAAAAGCTGATTGATAAGTTCGTAGCCTAAAATAGAGGCAGATGTGTTAAACATGCACATGCAGTTTAACACTTTGAGTGACTGTACGGACAGTTTGAGGGTAAAACCTTTCGTTGTTTTTCTGCTTTAGTTGAAATAAAAATTGCTAGTCGGGAGTTTGGGAGTTTGAATCCGACAACCAGCTCCATCGTTTCCTCCAGACGCCTGCATGAACCTTCAGACACACGAAGACTGAAGTTTCCATTTTCTCAGACAGTTTTAATGTTTTCTCTTTTTCAATTATTAAAAACAAAAACATCAAAAAGTTATTAACTTTGCAGAAAAATTTCTGCATAATCACTGAAAGAGTTGAACTGCTTGTGCATGTGAACAGAACTGAAAAACTCATCTTCCAGCTGAGGCCACAAACTTATCGATCACTCCGAATGTTTTTGTGCAGCAGATTGTATTTTTTCAGATTTCTGTTCAGACGTCTTGGATGTTCTCCAAGATGCTCCCTTGGATGTTCTCGACCCTCAGGTTTAGGAGCTGGAGGATCGTTGGGTTGAGGAGAATTTAAACTGATGTTAAATTGATCAGGTTTAGTTTTTTCTATACATCTCTTTGCTCTCAGCTTTTCTCGCAAAAGGAGAGAAAAAATGCAAACAGGTCCAGATTTTAATAAGACGACGCGTGATCCTCTAATCCTGAAGGAGAGTTGATAAATCACTTAACGGAGCCTAATCCTTTCATCCTGAGGACAGAGCAGAGTCGGATACGAGAGGATTACATCAGCAACGGCTACAAAAAGATTCATAGATATCCAATTAAATAATCGCCGCCTGATTCCAGCCATTGTCTCAGCAGGCGGAAGGCGTCCTCGCCGCTTCGTAACTCCTGATTGGCTGCTACAAGAGTCCAGAGTCTGAGCTCTGTGAAACGGGGCATCAGGGGCATCGGGGGAAAGTAGGATTGAATAATCTTACTGTTTTTGTTCCAAACAGAGAAATAAATCTGAATAATTTCGTTCTCCAAACTGATCACGTTGTTCCAGAAATCTGTGATTCTGTTTACCATCAATTTAACCAATCTGATAAAAAAATCAATCACATATGAAAATATATTTTTGAATGAAGATGTGCAGATGAATAATTCGGACTGGAGCAGGTGAGGCTGTTAAGATGCAGAAAGAGCATCCAAAGTTTTGCAGATGTTCAAAAACCAATTCTGCTCAGAGTCACATGGAGGTCAAATGACAGATTTATAGGAAATAAAAGTTTAAATCTAAAAAGCCGGAGTGATGTACAACTTCTGATTTTTGTCTGAATTTTCAGAGTAAAGACAGTTATTCCTCATCCCCTGATTAAGTTCATAGTTCATATTTGATCTTTTTATGATATATTTTTGACTTGCTGAATCTATACATATAACTTAATGAGGAGTATAAATAACAAAGGAAATGAAACAGACTGAATAGTTTAACCTGGTGTAAATCTCAATACTGATATAATAAAAAATCAGATACCTGTCCTGCAACACCTGAGACTTGCATGTTTATTTTTCCTCACTGACTCATTTCTACGTCAGAAAAGATAAAAGCAGCAGTAAGTTGAATTATTCTGTAACAGAACAAATGTTTTGGTTTTATAACATGATGAAAAATCACTTTACAGCTGTGATTCATGTCAGATTGGTGAGGGGGGTCACAGACTCGGAGGGTACGATGGTGACGGAGGGTAAACGGGTGAACCAGGCTGATGGGTGACGAGGTCACAGACGGACGAACTGTTCGGGGTCAACGGACCTGAGAGGCGACACAAACAGCTTTCAGGATCCGGGAAGAAAAGAAGGAGGACAGAAAAGAGACGAAACAGACAGAAAAGTGGAACAAGTGAAGAAGAAAGCACACTGACAAGAGATGAAACGGCCTCGGGCACGAACGGGAAATAACAAAAGGTTCCTCCGCCTCCAAGACAGGAGGACCTTCAACAAAAGACGAGCTTCAATTTAAGGAGCTTATCTAAAAAATATAAAGTCTAGAAGCAAAAACAGGAAACATGTACAACTTCCTGCACATAATACCATGTTTATATAAGATCAGCAGGCCGACGGGAAATGAAAAAACTGAGTGCTGCTCGCAAAAACAGCCAGGAAACACAGACGGAGGAAAGCCCTCTAATCAAATTAGCAGCCCTTACCCGCCTCCCCCCTTTTCTCTGTGGGGGAGGGAAACCTTTCAATTAGCTCCGGCTGTGTGTGTCACACAACAAAAGACCTGTCCGAGGCTCTTAACGTTAGCAAACCAGGCTGCCGTCTCCTCCTAGTTAACATTGAAGAATTAGCTTCCGGCAATCAAACTACTCAGCCAACGGGAACAGGAGGCCACGGTGTGTGCGTGTGTGTGCGTGTGTGTGCGTGTGTGTGTGTGCGTGTGTGTGTGTGTGTGCGTGTGTGTGCAGTACACACAATGGAGTCGAGCGGTATTTGTCTCGGTCTCCCCGGAGAATCTAATAAAGTTGTTTACAAGCAGACGTTGAATAAAGACCCACAATACACTCCTCTTTACCCCCCCCACCAGAAACCCCCCCACCAGCCCCCAGGCCGACCCATTCACTTCCTCTCCTCAGTAAGAAAAAGCAACACTAGTCTATAGAATTTACCATCTAGGGTGGATAATTGATTTCTTTTACGGGATCACGAAGGTGTTCCAGCGAGAGACGACGACCAAGGAGGAAAAAAAAATTCCTGCTTCTTCCACAAACACCGACTTTATTTCTGCTCTGAGGTTCAAAGGTTCACATGTCGGGTTTGAACTTATCAGCATGTGTTTGACTGCAGGGGGACAAATGGAGAAACTGTTAATGCAACAAAACATAAAATAAAATAAAAAAATTACTTGTAAAGAACACAAACAGAAACATGTCCAGTCTCTCTGTATTTTCACCGTCGTCATATGAACCGAATTGGTGGTCGAGTCGCTCTCAGCGTTTTACTGTCTAATGTAATTAATTCCCACAGAAATGTTTAGACCAAACAGCTTTTCTTTATGGTTAAAAATAGAAATCAACACAGACGTACAGAAGACTGCAGTTCCTCTTATGGCCACTTGAAGCTGACTTTAAATACGAGTCTTTCCTCACAGAGCTTCGTGCTCAAAATGCACAGCTCTACAGCAGAAATAAACATGTTTAAAGCGTGGAACGAAATACGGGTTTCTGCAGATAATCCAGCTAATCAGGATGAATTTTAAAATACAATAACACAATAACTTGAATTGTGTTCTTTAATCATTCGAAATATTTCCATCAATGTTCAAACTCAGATAAATACGTCATTTTCTTCAAGATAATCTTTCATTTAGTCTCCAGTCCGTAACTTCCGGAGTAACAATAGTCAGAGAAAGAGGGAGGAAGTTGGCAAATGGGACTAAACGTAGGGCTGTTTGACAAGGAAACAAACAAATCCCATGATCCCTCACTGCTTCACGACATCATCAAACTACGTCTTTTTGTTTTCATCGGTTTGATACAGCGCCCTCTGGTGGCCTCTAGCTGAAGTGACATACTCTGCGTTGAACAAAATCCCAATATTTCTCAAAGCTCAACCAAAGTGGATCCATCACATTAAATATTTTGACTGTTTAACAAACTGAACGGATGTTTTTCTTCCTATCTTCATCAAAGTGTCGTTGCATCACCATCCACCTCGTGAATGTAGTTTCATTCACTCATAAAATGTTGTGCAGGCACAAAAGATATTTATGCTGACTGTCATTAATACATTTTTAAAATTCAATGTCCATGAACAAAAACCTGCAGACGACATTTCATGACTTTTATCCGAAGTGCAACGATAAACCGCCGTGTTAAAGTTCTTCAGGGTCTGAGATGGATGATGTGACGAGTCTGCCAGTCGATGCGTTCAAAGACTTGGAGAGGTTTTGTCAGATGTGTGTGTGGTGTTTGTGCAGAGTTTGTGCAGTGTTTGTGTGCAGTGTTTTTGCAGTGTGTGTGCAGTGTTTGTGCAGTGTGTGTGTGTCTCCATCAATTAAGCCCAGAAGCTGAAGGACGGCTGTACTCTCAGATTCAGACTCGTATGTAAACGTGTGGTTTCGGCTCTCAGGGAACATCTGCCATCTCAGCTGCTCCATCTAATTGTCTGATGTTCTGTCTGACGTAAAAGTCGTGTTTTTCTGTGGCTAGAAAAAAAGCTTCAAAAAGAAATAATTGTACGGGAAAAAAACTGTGAATTACTGGTGTTTTATCTCACTGACCAACTTTTAAAAAATCTGTTTCATCTCAAACATGAGGAGATGCAGATAAACACGTCTGTAGATAAGGTGAAAGAGGAAAAAAATCAAGATATCCTTTAATAAGAGATATAAAAGGCCTCTTGTACTAAAAGGCAACAGAAGGAAGATGATTAGGATCCGGATCTGCCGGACGTAGCCGGGAATGACCCGAGAAGACGCCGCTGTTCAAACATCATATCTTCAGAAAAAAAAGCATTTCACAGTTTTAGAAGATATGACGACATCTGACTCCATATTAGCAAACGTTTTGAGCTTTCAGCTTCTCCTTCCTGCTTTTTTTTTGTCTTCTGTTTACATTGATTTCAAAGCTCCGTGTGGTAAAACTTAAAGCAGGAATGGATCCACTTTGAAACGGAGCCAGATTGATCTAGCTTTGACAGCTCGAACAGCAGATATAGATAACTGTCTGGCAAGTGAAAAGATAACGACTGAGCCCGACTCACTGTTCCACAAGATACGCCGCAATTTTAACAAGGCGCGACACTTTGTGTGTATCAAGTGGAAGGAAAGTTTGAAAATAACAATCCAGATGACAGAAAAATGATTTTGTTTGTTGCGGAGACGTTATGCAGAGCACACGGAGGGAATATTTCACATCCAGCTGCATTCTGGAGACGCTGGCTCTGATGGGAAACAACAATGCTGGATGTTTTTCTAATTGCCGTTTGGTCGAACACAAAGTGCATCTGCAGCTTTTTTTCAGAGCATCCTGACTTCACGTCGACGAGAGCGGAGCAACATGTGCTAACTCGTTCTGGAGAAAACTAACATTTCTGTTCAGGCTGAATGTGAATCATTTCATTCATTCGGTCTTTAAATGATGGTTGTATGAGACGCTCACGGCTCAGATCTTTGTGGCCGTCGTATCCTGTGACACTGCGATGAAACGCTCTGAACCTTCCAGCAGCACAGAATCGAGTCTTTAACAAGATGATTACATGAAATATGAACAGAGAGCTGCACAGTAATGTTCCTGTTCCACATGCAAACAGTCACTTTCATCAATAAGTATTGATGATGTATTATCATCAGCGTTTTTTATGACCGCTGGTACGTGAACATTGGTGGTTTCCTGACTTCCTGAGCAGAAGCAGCATCATGTTGGAGGCAGTGAGGATCTGCATCAACAGGTCCGGGACGATCCAAACTTCATGTCAGGGATCATCACCAGTGATGATCTTCTGGTGGATTTCTGTGACGTTCAGCAGGTTCTGCACTGTGAATTTGCCTCCAGTGGTCAGTTTGTTAAAGCCGAGTGTCACTGAAACGAGTCACTGCAAACGACTCAGAATCCAAAACAAGTTCCTCACCCACAACAACACCGTCATCGCTCCAAAACCTCCCAACCTTTTCAGATTTGGATCCCTGCAGCTTCCTCCAGCTCAAAAACATCAAGTTTGGTCTCTGATTCAAAGCTGTAGACACAAATTTCAGGTCCATCTCATATGTGCACAAACCAGTTGTCACAAAAATGTGTCTAACTCAGGTGTTTTTCAGATGATCAGGTGATGGAAACTGTGCCACACAAACATCTTAACGTGCAGGAAGTTTTGATCAAACCTCTCAGTGTTCATCAGAATGTTCTGCTGTGTTTCTGATTGAATTTGGACTATTAGCTTCTCTGGACATCAATAAGATGATGAACTGCATTTTTTCCTGCTTTTAAACAGCACAGACACAAAACTGTCTCTGATTGGCTGGAAGTGCTTCGTATTCTTCAGCATGACTCTGCAACTCTGACACAGATGTTTCATTGGCTGATTAAAATCTGCTTTAATCAACATTATGATTCATGAAATGGACCGACATCTACATGTGATGACAGCAGAAGCTCTCAGTGACAAACCAACAGATAATTATGACCCGACTGCATCTCTGCGGATCCTTTCAGCCCGTTTTAGCTCGTTGTTTCAGTTCTCGTCGGCCTCCTTTCCAGCTGCAGCAGACAGCTGTTTTCAGAAGAAAGGCTGAGATAAACGAAGCAAACAGCAGACAGACGGAGTCACACACAAGCTGCTGAAGAAACATCCAAACCGAAGCCAACAAGAAAGGAAATATTGGACTTTGCTGATAATAAGCTGTTGTGTTTTTGTGGCTTTTTGTTCTGTCGCCCCCAAATGACCAGAAATAAATAAATAAAGAGAAAACAAATTAATAGGGACAGTCTGAAGCTTGTGTGCGTTCAACAGTTAAGATAAAGAGCTTTGTGTTTTGTTTTGTTTTTTTTCCTACACAACATTTCTGGTGACATTTCTGTTCCTCCGTCTCTGCAGCCGCCTTTGATTCAGTCCAGATTCCTGCGAGCATCATGTGAAACCACACGACTCCTGAAACACCGACTATTCTTTGTCCCCGTGTGAGTGTGTTCACAGCCGGAGAGCAGATAATTACTGACAGCTCTCCGTGTGTGTGTGATGGAAATCAGATTTTAATATCGTTTCTTTAAAAGTTCTGCAATCTGCCCCCTGATGAAGCGACGTGTCGTCAAGAAAGCACAAACTCTTCAGAGCAATTAAATTATCTCTGAACAGTTCAGTCATCTGAGATTTTACAGGTGGAACAACAAGCAAAAACATCATTTAATAACCTGTTTTTTTTTTTTTTAAATCAATAAAGTTTCTGTTTATATCACAAGAATCAATAAAACTTACGGACACACAAGTTTCCACTTTCATAGAAGCCCGGACAGCACTGAGAGCGCCGCCTGTACATGGTCCTCACACCGCGTCTGTACGCCGTCTTATAGCTGATCCTGCACACACACACACACACACACGCACACACGCACACACGCACGCGTGCAGAGTGAGGTCCTGTGATCATGTGATAACTGTATGGAAACAGGGAGACTGAAGATCTGAACAGAAGAAGATGAAAAGTTGGAGGCAACAGATGATGAAGAAGCTTCACATGCAACCAGAGGAGATTTACAGTTTAAATAAAGTTTTTTTTTGAATAGTGTCAGTTTTAATGGTGTAACAGAAGCATCCTGAGTTTGTGAAGCTGCAGAAACTTAAAAAGACAACAATAAACTGGATGCTGAGTCCAAACACATCGATTCAAACAGTTTGTTTCAACTCGTTATAATGGATTTTATTTAAGTCTGATCTTTAATTAAAAAGTCTAACTTGACCACACAAACTAACCTCAGCTCGCTACCCAAACACAGCAGAGCTGAATCCATCTTTATTGTCCCTCCTGGTAACTTACAGTCGAAACGGTGGTGAAGAAAATAAAAACAGAGTCAATGTCTGATGGAAACTGAAGCCTTTTATGTCGTAAAACATGATTATGTTTTAATAAATGTGACATGTTGTGCTTCAGATCCGCTTAGAGTCAAAAATCACTGAGGGAAACATCATGTTTTTGTTCAAAATGATCAGATTTTCCATCGAGACACGACCTGGAAAACAGGTGTGATCCTTTTGTATCGTGTCTGATCTTGCTGGACAGACTGAACATTTACAGGCTTGTAACTGCTGTTTATGTGATTTGTTCACCTGTAAAACGGATCTTTAGCTCCGTGAGACTTCCTGGTTAAATAAAGCTTTTTTTTTTTTCTAAAAACAAGGGGATTGTTTCCATCATCCGGCCTGTTTGCGTCGTATTTACAGCTCATCCGAGCCTGCACATGTCGGACTGCTCATGTGAAGCCTGCAGTCGGTCACGAGTGTCTCCCACCCGACTCGGCACTTCAGCCTGATGTGGTCATTTTGATGAGCGACCGTCGGCGTATCGGCTTTAATGGCCACATTAAGCTTTATGGCCACCAGTTTAGCTCCTCCAGCTAAGAGCTGAGTCATTGATCTTTAGCTGAAATGTCAGACAACATCAGCGTCCTTGAAAGAGTCGGAGAAACTCCCTTAAACGTTTAAGTGTCGCTCATCTCGGAGAAGTGAAGTGATGTGAGTCAGTTTTTAGTGTTTTATTACACATCTTCAGTCCTCACGGAGCCATGACACGCAGACTGTTGTTTTTAATGAACTGTTTGAGAAAATATATGAAAATACAAAGATACTTCAGTTAACCCTCAAAGATCTGAGAGAATTTATTCAGCTTTTCTGAATCTGTTCCAGCTGTCAAACATCATGTGATTCAGAAGAAACTTTTGTTTATTTTGAAGTCTGAATTTTGAATTTTCTTTGTTTGAGAATAGATTAATGAAACCCTAAACCTGAGTGTTTTTTTATAACATGATCCCTGACAAACGTGGCATATATGATACCACAGAAAAGCTGAGAAACTGCAGTTTACATGATTTTTTAAAGCATGTTGGTTGCAATAAGGATTCAAAAGTTATTGAACAAACTGAGAATTTTTCTCCACCAACCTGTTTATGTCTTTGAGTGTTAAAGAAAAAATGAGAATGTGAACAAATACCAAACAAACTCTGGTTTAAACGTCTTAAATGTGAAAATCTGCAGCTTATGAAGGCGTCACACTGAGACAGGTATTTTTTAAAATGTTTCTGATTATTTATGGACCAACTTCATTGACAAAACACACTCAGACATTTCAGATGTTGAATGACGGTCGGGGTTCGTACCTGTGTCTGGTGCATTTGAACCAGTTGAGGATGTCGGTGCAGCGGGTGTAGTAAACCTGGTCGAACGGATGAGCGTAGGACTCCTGCACCGTCACTGCGTAGCTGCAGAGACACAAGAAACTGAATGAAACATGTTTCGTTATCTGATCAAAATGTCAAACTTCAGCATCACATTCAGCTGTTTTTTACGTTTATTCTCTCAGTTCTCGACGTTACGTTTCCATTGTGATAAATATGTTAAACTCCATCCTGATTTGCCCTCTGGGCGATCAATAAATGTTAAGCTCATCCTTTCTAATCTTTAAACTAAAGATCACAGAGGCAAGTTCTTCCTCTCTTGACGTTTTCCTTTAAAAACAGATCATCAGAATGTGAAGTATTGATCCCAGGATGGAGAGCGAGGACACGGCGTGGCCTCGTCATGCTGCTTTAAAATTTAAATGTTTAAAAGCCATCGATTCTTCCAGAGAACGATAAAAGCTTTCATTTGTTGTTCAGGATTTCAAAGAAACTCAGCTTTTTGATCTGGACACTTTTCTGCTCAGCGACGACGAGCTTTCATCCCTCAGCAGGAAGTGAAAACTGTAAAGTTATCGGAGTTAATATCCATTTCCACGCCTGGCGCTGATTACACGGAGGGATTATCGATCAGAGCACCTGCTCCCCGAGCGCCTCTCATCACAAATGACATTGTGCTTTTACTCGCCGTGGCGCTGAGTGGTGAGACCACTCAAGCCGTCACATTAGCATCGCTCTGGATTTACGGCCCCCGCGCGTCCTCACCACTAAACCTTTTCCCTTTTGCTTTTGATTATCGGCAAACCCTCGCCGCTGATTTGTGGCGAGGAGTCCGTTAGTTCGCCGCAGAGCTCAGTTACTTCACGCTGAGGCCGAACCAGGAAACCGACCTCTCCCAGTGGCTGCAGACGTTCGGGTCGTCCGGGTTGAGGCTCGACGTCAGGCACATCAGGCCGAACAGGTTGAACCACAGCAAGGCTTCATGGGAAATCCCGCCGGCCCCCATCGTCCTCCTCTGTCCTGCCCTGATGGAGGCAAAGAGACACAGAGAGGAACAAGATTTCACCTTTAAAAAAGCTGC
>JAPZDV010000001.1:29253126-29263576 GCA_029814665.1 Acanthurus lineatus
AAAATTAAAAAAATGAATAACTAATTAAACATTTACCTCACAAATATAGTTAGTAGTTACTTTTAATATTTAACAGAAAACATTATATTAAATTTATAAAACTTAATGACACTTTTTCATGAATATAAAATAAAAAGTAGAATAAAATATAATAAAAGTGTTTTGTTCCAGATGTGTGTGAGCAGGTCTGATAAACACTTTAAATCATCTCAGTTTCAATCAGCTGTAACTATGAAAAGATGCTTACAAACTAAAGATTTAATAAAAGGTGTTTCTGCCTTTAATTAGTGAAAAATATGTTTAAAGAGAAAATCCACTTAAGATTTCTTATTATGAGGTTTGATATCTGAAAAAAAGTCCCTGTATGTCACTGAAGTGTTGCTTTTATGTCTTGTGTTAAGTGTAAAAAGATTTTTTTTAATCAGAAATTGAGAGAAAAATAAGATTGAGATGTTTTTGTTGAAGTAGAAGATGTGATGTTGAATCTCCGTCAGCTGGGATTCAAAGTGCAGCAGGTGGAGAAGATTCGGCTAAACTTGGTTCTGATCCGTCGTGTTTACACAGACAGCAAAGTGTTTTAAACTTCCAATCCTGTCAAATCTGTGTTTTATTAGTGAGCTTCAGTTTGGGGTCAAATACAGTTTAAAATGGACCTTTTTCCTGTTTGAACTGGCCAATCAGGTGGCAGGACGAGGACGGAAACAACAACAACATCAACAACAAATAAAACAGCGAGGTTTCAAGTTCAAAAGCAGCGTAAACACATTTAAAATGTCACATTTCTCTTTTTAACTTGTTTACATCTCGTTTTATCACAAACTCAGGATCCAATTAAACCTTCAAGCAGCCGATTCTTCACGAACAAAAAGATCTTTTGAGTGTCGAACCTCCACAAAACAAACAAAACCCTCACAGGACATTTAACAAAAGAAGTTTCCTGTCTTTTAAAATCCGTTTTGACCAATAAATTTGTGTTTTAATTAAAGCAGCTCAGTTTAAACTAAAACCTGTGTAAAGAGGAAATGTCTCTGTTTGGGGGGGTCAGGTTACAGAAACGTTCATGTTCGTTCGTTAGTGCGTGTAAACGAACTCGCAGTGACGCAGCAGACAGTTGATGAAAATGAATGAGTGAAACTAACGAGATATAACTGATCAAAGCAGCGTTTTTAAGAGCAGCATCAGCAGCGGCAGCGTCACTGCGTGCAGCCGAGGTCGCAACACAGAAAGCAACAGGGAGGCGAAGCCGCCGGGGTGTAAATATGGAGATTTTTTCCTGAAATGTGAACAATAAAAACAGATTCAGACGGCGATGAAACTTCTGCTCGAGGTGATCCACGGTTATTTCCAGCCGAGGACGTGTGAATGCACGTCAGGAGGAGAGAGCGCCGCTGCAAAGTGGAAATCTGCTGTACTTTATGCAGATAAAATAGCAGGGCACGCACGCACCGCGGAGAGCGCCAATCAGCTCGACGTGGGCTTGTGTGTCTGACACAACCAATCTCGCTTCCACAGAAATCACTCACTGCTTTACATAAAGGTGAGCGGCGGCGGCGGCGGCGGGAAACATCTGTTTTCACCGAAGCTGTCGTCGGGTTTTTGTCTCTCAAAGAGGAAAAACTGATGAATCTGAAAAGAATTCAGCAGCATCGTTTTCGTGGCCTCATGCCGGTTATTGTACCTGTGACACGAATCACCGCCTCACCGAGGGGGGGTGTCAGGTGGGGGGGGTTCAAGGCGATACAGATGGAAATTTCTGACAAAATTATTTCCAAAAACTGTGTTATTTTCCCCTGAACGTCAGCCTCATGGGACAAATACCTGGATTGAGGCATCACAGTGTGTGTTTCCATGACAGTGACATCACACCTCAGACTCCTCACGTCGTCACGGCGACAGGCCTGGAGAGTGATGCTGGTGGCGAATAAAGTGACAGAGATGCAGGAAGCAGCCAGAGTCTCCCACACAGGACCGACACGCTGACGGCGGCTTGTTGACAACTGCCCGGCCGTCTCATTACGAGGAGACGGCGAGGATGCAGACAAGCTGCAGGGTTTCTTCCTACAGGTGCACAGGTGTGTGTGTGTGTGTGTGTGGACAGGCAGCAGACAGGTATAATTAAGGTGAGACAGTGAATCAGCCAACGCGACATGAATCAACACAGATGACGAGTTAAGTTTGACCCGGACGACTGAGCTGCTGGGAAAAAATGTGATAATGATGATGATTAGACGCCGAAAACAAGACTCAGACGTGTTTGTGTCGAAGATGTGAGGAACTTCTGAGTGTGATATTTTTATTTATGACACTTTTGTGCCAATTTATTTATTTTACTTGTCGACATAAGTCCGTCTGGTCCAGAAGCGAAGCTCGTAATGTTGAGTTTTTATGTGTTTATGCTTTTATCGTCATTAAGACGCTCAGATGTGATTAAATTGGACATTTTCTGAAAAGAGCAAAACAACAAACTACATAATAAAATGTTCATTTCAGAAAATGTTGCATTCAAAACAAAAACAGAAAAACATTTTAAAGACTGTTGATCATTAATGACAGAGATGTTTCTGTATGCGAGAGACAAACTGACTTATATCTCCAGATGTTTCTTTACATTCATAAATAACCATATTATTGTCACTTTGAATGAGATCCTCTTTTAAAAACCCTGAATTGTCTTTATTAAAAGAAAGAAGGAGGACGCTTCATGTGCTGTGACAACAAAATCAACCGGAGTTCAATTCAAACCTGATAAAAATTATCTTTCACGTGTGAGTTAAACGTTCAGTTTTTCTGAAAAGTTGCCTGAATTTTCCAAAACACCTTCACTTGTAAATGATTGTGACTGTTACATTATTTATATAGATGGACAATAAACTTCGCTAAACTGTGTTGTGTGTTTCGTCTGTTAGCTTACGAGCTAATACGACATGTTGAGGCATTTTGTTTACCTTCTTGCTGATGTGAAAAAGGTTGATTTGCATGATTTTATGTCATGTATTGAGATTCTGTTGGAGGTGTTTCACATTTCTAACACCTTTTGTCTCTCTGATGGTGGAAAAATGACAGAAACGTCAACTGCTGGAAAACAGCTTCAGTCTTTGCAGGTTTACCTGGTTTAGATCTAATATTGATGCTAATACGGTTAATTAAGATAATTTACAGCATTAAAATGGTAATAATGAACCTACAGACATGACATATCAGTCTGGATTAGGAGGTAAAGAGCATGTTTTCCATCAATGTTTCAGTGTTTTTAGGCCTTAAAAAGTGCAACTTCCACACTTTGTGCACCCGAAGGCCAAAACCAGAGAGCATGTTAGCAGGTAAATAATTTTAAATTATAACTGAGAAAGATTATATTTGAACTGAGAGAACAATTTAAACCAAAAAAACCCCAAACTGTTACCTGGAGACAGGAAGAGCAGCTCACCTTGAGCAAAAAAACGAGTTTGCAGCTTCGTCTCCAGAAAAAGACCCTCAGAGAACAAAGATGGTGGGGGGGGGGGGGCCGGACGTCAGGATACCTGTGAGCGAGACGGAGAGGGAGGATGAACAGTGTATCACACACACACACACACAGCAGTGTGTGCGGGGATGGTCACAGTTATTGATCAATAATTCTTTGCAGCTCCATGTTGCATAAAAAAAAACACACTTTGGACGAGCAGATCATCTTTTTCTTTCGCCTCATGAAACAAAGATGGTGCAGATTTTTCACCAGCAAACTGAAAAACTGTAGTTTTTTCTCCACCTAAACAACATCTTGATCATCACCTTCTCCTGCTTTGACGCACCTGAGGACACTGAAACTGCAGAGGACTCACTTCCTCTAATTAATTCAATCCCAGCTCGTACAGGTAGGAGCTCCCATCTGATTTTTCCTTAGGATGAAACCAGGAGATAATTCAGAGCCATCAAACATTCAGTCAGCAGTACTTTTACCTGAGCTCTGCCATATTTTATCACTGCGGTTCATGAAAAGTGGAGTGAGTCCACACAGTCGCAGCGAAACAGTGTGCAGCGCGTTTTCCATTCGTGTGCAAAGTGTCGGCTTTGTGTTCATCGGACGCCGTTTCTCATGAACAGCGTCTCACAGCGACGGGAAATCAATAAAAACACAGTTATTGTTAGTCAAACAATATTTCCCCGGCCTCGCCGAACGTCTCGGGGTTGTGCAGTGCAGAGCTGTCAGACTGTGAGCTTAGACAGAGCTGCCAAGCCGACA
This sequence comes from Acanthurus lineatus, assembly GCA_029814665.1. Classification (NCBI taxonomy): domain Eukaryota; kingdom Metazoa; phylum Chordata; class Actinopteri; order Acanthuriformes; family Acanthuridae; genus Acanthurus; species Acanthurus lineatus. The sequence continues at coordinate 29,257,349 of JAPZDV010000001.1, forward strand.
CACACACACACACACACTCACACACACCGGGCCGGTGTTATGAGTCTATATGGGAGGAGGATGTGGTGTATTACAGCATCGTGACACACAGACACAAAGCCTGCAGCTAATGTAACCTTATTAAAATGAACAGACGGGGAACAATCACATCAGCAGCTTCAGACGGCTTTTTTTTAAACAAAGAGTCAATTGATTTCTTCTTCACGTCACGTCAGAAAAGGTTCTTATATATCGAGAAACGGCGGCTATTTAGATTTCATACTGGAGTTATTACTGAAAAAACCTTTACACCTTATGGTCTAAACCCAGAGTTTGATCTTAAATGCTCCTTTTTTAAGCACACAGAGCGTTTCATTGAGGTAAAACTGTAATAACATGTCACATGAAGCACAGCGGACCAAACTGATGTTTTCTTTATAAGCTTACACTGTGAAAGAAGCGTCTGTGAAGTGATGGAAACATTTTTTAAGTGTCATAACCCTTTAAAAACCACTCATTTCACGTTGAAAACTTGATTATTTTGGTCTAAAAGAGACGTAAGATCGAATAATTTTAGATTTATTTGAATTAGCTGAGAGTTCTGTCATCTGTGCAGGTCGTTGATGAAAGAAATCACTTGAATGCTTATTTTGTGTGTAGATTCTGGCGACCCCTGTGGACAAAAGTGGTAGTGTTTTTACTTTATTTTGGCGTAAAAACCTCAGTTTGTTTTGCACGTCTGTTTGTTTCAAAAGTGAGTAAGAGAAGGATCAAGTTTTCACCTTTTATCTTCTGATTGTCCCTGTGAGTTTTTTGCTCTTTGGTCGATTCTTTACTTTTTCTGTTTGCTGATTTCTGCCTTAACCGAAAATTATCATGTCGAAATAAAAATAAAAATAAATTTATCCTGCTTCATTTTTGCTTGGAAACTGCTTTTAATTTCTAAGTGATTTCCTTGTAAAAGACCAAACAAGGTAAAAAGTCTCTTTAAAAATCACTGAATCTTAGTGAGTCGTCATCTCTTCAGTGTATTTTATTGTTGTGACGAGCACGTAACTTTCGTTAGCATCGACACGAAAACTCTCACTGATCAGATCTGAACGGATTTGGATTTACTCACAATCATTTGTTTCTGCAAGAAGAAACAGAAAATTTATTCTGTTGCTAAAAACAAAATGTTTCCATCTAAAATATTGCGCAGATTTTATAACTAATTTCCAAAAAGTTGCAAAAACAAACACAAGTCAAAGTGTTTCCCATAAAAAACCCCACAACTCTCCCCCTCAAACTTCCTCTCTGAGCTTCATCGCAGCGTCCTGATGTTGTGTTTGAGGATCTTTCATGACTTATTTTCCTCCTCTGGTCACATTTAGCTTCGGGGTCTATGTGGACCTGTAAAGGTGGGCGGCTCGAATGTGCTGATGTCGCGTCTAAAGTGTCAGCAAGAAGACGAAGCCTTTGTCATTTATTCTCTCCATCGTGTCCGTAATCACCCCCTCGTTTCTGCAGTCAGTCCTTCTTTTACAGCCGTCGACGGACGCTCAGGTTTCCTCTGCAGCGAGCAGCGAGTTTGCATCTCAGACTTTTATCATTGATGCTCATTTTGCACCAATTACAGACGGAGAGTTTAAAAACAGAAAGTTTCGCTTCGATTAAATGTCACTTTGTTGTTTCCTCTCAGATTTTTTTTTAATGTAACTTTACTTTGTGCTTTAATCTCAAGCTGAGAGTTTGGACACTGATGTGAAGTGGTGGTTTAGAGTTTGGGGGAAATAAAATGCACATTTATGATTTTACACGTCAGTCGATTAATACAAAACTTTAGGACTTTAAGTAAAAATAATTTGGGGTCGTTTTTGAAGAAGAAAGTGGCGATAAATCCGCTGACTGTCTTGAAGTTGGTCTGTAACGAAAACACAAACATCTACAACGATGTAAAATCCACTCAGACTGAAACAACTTTGTCTTTCTGTCTGACTTCAGTTATTTTCAAGTAAAATCTCCTCACAGCTTCAGTGTTTTTGTCTTCATTCTGCAGATACAAAGAGCGACGTGTTTCTGAGTTTTAGTTTAATTCTGCTTCCTTTAAGGAAACAATTGATTTTAAAAGGTTTTGGAATTTTATCTTATTTTTCTTGTGTAACTGAAGCAGCTCATGTTGACACTCGTTTGGCAGGAAAAGTCTCAGATCTGAGTTTCACTGCGAGGCTGCAGGTGATTCACACATTTCAAACGCAGGTCGACTTCATTCACAGCTGAAGCGTTTCAGTCGTCGTCTCAGCAGAGGGTTTCTGTTCCTCTTCAGTCTGTTTGTGTTTGAGACATAAAGGACTGATTCATGTTTGATATCAGCTCGTATTTACTGGGATTAGATCAGATTTTATAGGGACTTTGAGAGGAAAGGGGATGTTTTTGTGGAAGGGGATCAATTTGTCAGCCACTTCTGCTGATTGAAGACCTGCAACTCTTTGCATTTTGCATAAAAAACTCCATGTTTTTGTTAAACAACAACCTTTGAGGTGAACATTTTGCAAATTGTGTTGGATTCCTCCTATAAACATGTTGTTCAGATGTTCTGCTGTACAAACAGTCTGATGATGAAGCCTCACGTTCCTGATCTGCTCCTGTGAGTTACTGACATTTCAGATGTTTCAAATGTTTTCACTTTCTCCTCTCGTCTGTAAACTCTGGACGTTTTCTTAAACACTTAAGAGTTTCTGCTCTGATTTGAATTGTTATTTTCATTGCTGGTGTTTTATTCTCTCTAAAAGGTTTCTGTGTGTCCTTATCTTTCTCAGATTAATCGTTTGACTGTTATTTGTTTCTCCTAACGCTGCTGATCTGAAACAGATCTTCATCCTGCAGCACTGAGTTTTTTTTTAATCTGCTGTTTAACTGCGACATCAACAGGTCGGTCGAAATGCAGAACGTGAAGGACGAGCTGCTGCAACTGAACTTTGCTAGTTTTGCTTGTGTGACAGATTTATTGTTTTATTCTGAGAGATTCCCATAATGGATCATTAGATCACCCAGAATCCTTTGCCCTCAGTGATCGAGGGGACGTTCAGTCTCTGAGACACAAAGTGGACGAACTTTGAGTAAATGTTGGTTTTCAGGAGGAAATCTGAGAATCTGTTATTTTTCATAGATTTATCGCAAAACACACTGATGGAAAAAGCAGGAGAAAATACATGAAAAACAAAAACACAAAAGCAGATATTTACTGTAAACAAAGAAAAAACCGTCGCTGTGGTCGCAGAGGAGAAGACGTGAAAAAGGAAACAAGTCTGACTGTTTGGGTTCATTTCTTTGGACTCGATGAAGCCGATCAAACATCTTTTCCTGCAGCAGCTCACACGTCGGTCCCACGAGCCGAGCAAAGGTCATCGTCCCCCCCACAGTTTAATTAATCATGTTGATTCTACGTTTTCCAACAACAACCAGTTGATTCACATCTGCATTCGGGAGTGAAACACTCTGGTTTTCCAGCCGCCGCCGCCGCCGCAGACTCTGCAGCCCTGCAGACCTTTAATATGTGGCTCAAAGCTTCATTGACCAGCGAGCTCCCCTGTGGCCAATACTCAGCTCCGGCCTGATGGAGAGTTACAGTTTGCTGACAGTAGAAAGAGACCAGTCGATCTCCTCGCTGGTCTCCCAGGGCTCTTTGGTAATCTAAACTCTGAAATGATGGCAAAGCAGCGCTCAGTCGACTGTAACTGAGCCGGTTTAAAGGGCCGCTCCTGTCAAACACGCTCAAATGCAAACAAATATGTGTTTAATGAGCCTTAATCTTTAACAGGAAGCAGCAGAAGTGGGTCGGAAAAACGAGGAAGAAGCTTCATATGTTTCAGAAGCAACAACAACAACAACATCAGACGCAGCAGAATTAATAAAACGAATCAAAAGGTTTGTGAGATAAATTTATCGGCAGCTCAGATCCGACAGGAAGCAGGTGACCTTCAGCAGAGACTGAATACAAATCACCTGTTTGTAGATGATTCAGTGTGTTTCATTAAAGAGACTTTTTTTTTTTTTTTTTTAAACTAATCCACATCGTTGGCTCTCCGGCTGACTCATCACCTCCACCGAAGTGCAGAGCGACGGTTAGAAATCTGCAGTCATGAGCGTCTGCAGCTCAGATGTTGATGTTAGTGAACCATAATGATCCATACGAGGAGCCTCCGTCTGCACAAATCTGTGAAATCCCTCTAATCCGCCCATTCACCCTTCATCTCGCCTTGATCAATGGTCACCTATGGGTGAAGTGGGGGGAGGGGCTGAGGATGGGGAGGGAGGTATCGACGGCGATGGAGCCCGGTCAATACATTGATCACTTTAGTCCCCTCCATCTCTAAGACGAGCTGCTTTTTGTTGATTAAGGGCTTCTTGCTTTTCTCTCTGCAGATGGTTTTCAAATATCCGGTCGTATTAAACTTGCAAAACAGGGTCGACAGCAGCGCAGGAATCTCCACAGGTCACCAAAACTACAAAGTCAGAGTTTATTAGAGCGAAAATGCAAACAGCTGCTGCATCTGTAACACGATAGATGACGTAAAGGTCCGGTGTCGAGGATTTGGGGGGAATTTATTTGTTAATAAAATATATGCATAAGTATTTTAAACTGGTGTATAATCATCTGAAAATAAGAATTATTGTGTTTTTCATTACAGAAGGAGCTCTTTGTTTCTGCAGATGTGACAGATGTGACGTGTTTCTACAGTAACCCTGAATGAACAAACTGCACACCGACTCTTAGCAAGAAAAATCATCAAACAACTGTTCAGTTCATGTCGATGAGCTGAGAAAATGCAAAACGAGATCATTTGTGTTTCCTGCACGAAAGGAGAAAATAAATTTATACTGCAGCATTTTGTACAAAGTTAAATGGTTTAAAACAGAAACAAACTGAATGCAAAATAAAAAAAAGTGAACAGCCGCTGAAGCTGGTTCACATAAACGACACAGTGCATGCTGGGAGCTGTGTGTCGCTGCCACACGAGGGCTTGTTAAACTTCCATAAACATCAGAAACGTGTCGGTCCGTCCCTTAAATCTGTCCTCCTCTCTCACTCTGAGACACTCAGCCGGTTCTTACGGAGGCAGAAACCTTTAAAAACTCTTCACACACACAGAAAAGTGTTTTTAAAAAGGTTCAGCGGTTTCCTGCAACAGCTGGTCGAAGTAGTTTTAACAGTCGTCACTCCGAAAGGAATAAAAACACAGTTTAGTGTATTTACAGCAGCAGGACAGTGTGTGTGTAAACTCAATATAAACTACAGCGTGTGTGTTCATTGTGAGTAGATACATCAGGCTTTCACACACACACACACACACACACACACACACAAAATGTAAGTAAATACATCTATTGTTGGTTTTTAATGAGATTTGTGCTGTAAGAAAAATAAGAAATAAAACAAATCTTCTCTTAAAAGAAACCAGCAGCAAACACCAGAGTCAGCTCATGTTCGAGAGGTCAGAATCTTCCATGACTTCCTTTTAAAGTTAAGATATTATCATGTGTCCGACTTGATGGATTTCTCAGCATTTTGTTGTGAAACTGCAGGATCAACACACACACACACACACACACACACACACAGCGTCATGATGAAGTGACACTGTGCTGTGTTGCGTTCACAGTCTTCATAAATCACTGCGTCATCGTACAACCGGCGGAAACTCAGCTGACGTCTTTAATTCTGGAAACGCTCACATCTTAATAACAGAGTTTCGTCTGCAGCTTTTTGAGCTTTTTTCTTACAGACTTGAGCTGCTTTCTTCTGGCTTCATCACAACAGACAGAAATCTATAAGTCAAGAAGCGACTTTAAAGAGCTCGGGGGGGCAGGAAAGCGTCCACCCTGCTTCCTTTAAACCCTCACAGTCTGTAATGTCTTCGGCTCCTGGGGCCATTTGACTCGAACTTAATGTACAATTAGCTGCAGGGAAAAGCTGAGCTGCTCCTGGTTTGCAGCTCCTCTCTGTATAAAAGACAATGGAGTAATGGGTTTTGTTTTTTCGTTTTTAACTTGGGGGGGGGGAACACAGTGTGCAGGAGAGAGCTGAGAAAGCATTTTTGCCTCGCAGGACAGAGAGACATGACGAGGGCAGCGAGAGAAAACCATCAACACACTGTTCGACAAAACAGCAGAGTCTGACCTCACAGCACAAAACCGGGGGGGGGGGGGGGGGGGGGGGGGGGGGGGGGGGGGGGGGGGGGGGGGGGGGGGGGGGGGGGGGGGGGGGGG
>JAPZDV010000001.1:29263676-29277734 GCA_029814665.1 Acanthurus lineatus
AAATGAAAACTGTAAACTGAGGAATAATGTTCCCCACGGATGGAAACCTACAGAGATCTGCAGCTGGGGGGGGGGGCGAACCGAACGAAAACCAGACCATAAACCAAAAATGCTTCTGTCCCAGAAAAAAGTGCAATAAATGACATTATTGTCATTTTAAGACCGTTTTATGCAGATGATATAAAGATAATACGACGGTGTAATGATGCAAGAACACACTTTTAAAGGGCAATGAACTTTTTAAAGAGTGTGTGTGTGTGTGTGTGTGTGTGTGTGTGTGAGCTGCATGAACAGAAATGACCACGAAGCGTCTCGGCATCATGTTTTCCTGTTGGTTCAGCTCAGGTCCGATCATGTGACCACTGCGGCATCATGTTGGACGAAACGTTACCGACTCTCGTGTAAACAATAAAAACATTAAATGGAAAATATCGAGTTCAGCAAAAACGATCGATTTCTTGTTCATATATCGTGTAAAATGTCAATAATGTAATTATCAAAAGTCATTCTTCATGTTTTTTATTCTTCTTCCCAGTTGCACCATGTGACTCAACGATCGATGTCACGTTCAAGCGTCTCGGGTGAAAGTGCTGTTTCTGAGCTCTTTGTTGGATCTTGAGACGGTTGTGTTTTCGATGAGGGTTTGAATTAAGACAACGTGACAGAAAACGACCCGTGTCGTCTCCGTCGGTCTCGTTCCTGCTCGTGATTCACAGATTCTCAGAAGGTTCATCCTCTAAAACTCCGTCCGACAAAGATTCACCTTGTTTCTGTCAATCACACAGAAAACGTAACCGCCTCTCGACCTCGTGTCCGAAGAGTCGTTCGTGTGCTGCGTGATGATTCACGTGGCGGCAGAACGAACCGAGCTGTCGTTTATCCACGTTACATCGACGTTCACACGAGCATTTAAAGACCCGACATGGAAACTCAGGGATCTCATGGTGATCCTCTGCAGATGGATCCAGTCATGCAAACAGATCTCTTAATATCTGTGAATACGACCCTCCATGACACAGATGTGAGCTGTTTTAATGACTTATTGGCTGTTCTGAATGAAAAACAAAGGAACGGATTTGAAAAGTCAATATTTATGCAGGGTTTTTTTTCCAATTATTTTTATTTGAATTGCACGAAATGAAATTTTGAACTGATGATGGAGCTAAACGTAAAGTTAAAAGGTCACTGAAGTTGTCATAACTTTATCATCATCATGTAGGAATCACGAATCCATAGAACAAACTGGGATGGTGAAACAACTGAGATGTTTCACAAATAAAACCAACACGAGTCGACCTACTGAACGACCGAACTAAAACCAGAAACCATGAAAACAGAAATAAATGTTCATCAGAACTCAAAAACACAATCTGACATGAACTTATCAGTGAAGAGGAACTGAAATAGTCACAAAGCAGCAGACTGTAACACAATCTGATTAATTAAAACAACTCCACAACTTATTGGATTCATTTTTTTGTTACAGATTGTCAATTTCTTTTTGCTGTTATTAATTTATCTTTAGTTTCTATCCGTCTTATGCTGCTGCAGATGAAACGCTGTCCTCTGAGTGTGAAAACATGAAGATGGAAATAAGAAAACTATCAGATTAAACTCACAGGAGCTTCAAACGAACTTTGAAACACATCAAACAAACGTTTTTCTTCATCACTTTCAGTCAGAGTCTGCAGGTCCAAGTGTCCTCGAGAAGGACACCGAACCTCAGGTTGCTCCTCCATCAGTGTGTTGTGCATGTTTGCACTTTGTATTGAAGCTCCTGCCATCAGTGTGTGAATGAGCGTGAATGGGTGAATGTCGACTCTTGTTGTGAAGCTCTTTGAGCGGCTGAAAAGACGAGAAAAAGGCCAAACGTATAAATGCAGCGTTTTTATGAAAAAGGAGGAAAGTTTGCAGAAAAAAAAAACCTGCGTCAGCTTGAATTTTAGCATCTGAATGTTTCTACACATGAAAAACTGTAAATATCGCCTTTCAGCTTTCTCTAAAACGTGACAGTTATGATTCTGACTCGAACTTTTGCACACTGAACGCTTCGTTATTTAAACCAAATTAAATTATGTTAAAGGTCGAACCCCTGAAGAAAAACTGCCCTCAGGAGGTTTGAAACGAGGAACAAAGACCCAACAGTGTTGTTTCTAAAACCCATGAGAAGTGCCGGACGTCAGTGATGGGGGGCGGCGACATGGCGTCATCCTCCTCCTCCATCTTCTTCATCTGTTTTCTACAGTTTTCCTCTAAATCAGAACCTGAGTTTTGTGCTTTAAGGACCTTCTGACGCCGTCACCTCTCCACCTGTTACCTTCGACCTCACCTGATTGAGCAGCTCAGCTGTTGTTTGTTGGACTGTTTTCATTGGATCTTTGTTGCGTTTGAGCTTCTGGTCCCACCTGTAACTCCTCTGAACATCCTGTGATTATCAGCCCACATTACAAAGACTTACTGCCTGTTGAAGCTTCTTTTATGGACCGTAATCCAAGAAAATACGGCGTCCTTTCTTTATATCAGCTCTGCAACCACACAAACACACTCATTCGATTCGCTGTGTGTCTCACTGGTTGTATCTTTGTTTGACAAACCAAATCTTTACATCTCATCATTCTTCAGCTTACAGATCATTTTCTTAAGTTTAAAATGCTGCCGAATTAATCAAACGATCGAATCCAACCTGCACATCCTTCACTCACACATCACCTGAAACCGAAAACTGCCTCTGTGTTTGATATCTCACTTATTTCCTTCCTCACTGTTGACACTCGGGGTCAAAAAGTGAAATGCATGAATCAGTAAAGCCGACAGTTTGAGTGTGAGCTGTTGCTGAAAAGTCTGCAAAACGCTCTGATTTAGATGGAAGCAATTTGCAGTTTTGTTATATAGAAACATCTAAAAAGTGCAGTTTATCGTAAATGGTTCATATTAATATTAATTACCATAACTTATTATTTTTACGTTGGTGTCATCCATTAATTTCCCCGAGCAGGAAGCGACATATTTAACCTAAACTCCAAATTTCTGACAGCTCTGCTAAATCCAGTTTACGCCACAAATCTATCCACCGTGATTAGAAAAAATAATCCCTTCAGCAATTTGACCTGCTTTCCCAGATGACATATTGAGCATGCACAGTGTGATGCATCGCTTAAAAAATCTCCCATCTCTCTTCCTGTAAGTATCTTGCGATGTTAATACACAAACTAGTACACATCCTGCAAAATGAAGAAAGGATCGATGTACAATGCTGCATAATGAGTACAAGCTGTATAATGATTGCTGGTTACTTTCCCTTTGAACGTACGCCTGAATGAGGTTGCGGTCTGCAGAGCATAAATAGTTGATGTGGTCGGAGTCTCACACACACACACACACACATTCAAACACACTCCGAGGGGTTTCTGAAACGTGGGTGACCCAGTTTCTCCTTTTCTATTATGGAGCCTCTCTCAGGACCAAAGATCCTGAAGTGGGAAAACACACAATGACGAACGTGGACGGTGGTTGGTGACTGACAGCAGCTACTGACACGGCCGACGGCGTTTTTTTCTGCCTTTTTTTTCGATCATAAAATGCCGCCAAATGCCGCAAAAAACTAAATCAAAGTGATGAAATCTCCCACCACAAGTTGTGCTTTTCTCTGCGAGGCTACTGTATTCAAATCCGAAACACACACTTCAGACTTGAAAGGCGTTTGTGTCTAAAAGTACAGTCGCTGAGGAGGAGGAGGTGAAGGCGATGAGCTTTCATCAAGGTCTGCCAGAACAAACAACTGATGCAAACTCTCGACATCCCAGCAGGAACTTTTCTCCGGAGAGAGCGCGGCGGCGGCGGCGGCTGCGTAATTCATGAGTGAAGCCTGTCAGCGAAAACGAGCCGCCGTGAGGTATTTTCTGAAGCCTCGGCACAACGCGCACAACTCACTGTGTGTAATCCATCGTCAGGCAGGCCGGCCGGCCCCCACGCCATCCACCTTTACATCGATTAGACGCCCGAGCATAATGCTGATCAAGCACCCGGCTTTAAAGGTTCAATCAGGAATGTATCTGACTATATGGATTTTGTGTACGCTTGTGTGGACTAGAGTTTGACTTTGAAAATACTACTTTTGAAACTTTCCGGACCTTTTATTAACATGAACGCAGGTCACATTTAGAGTTTTGGTCACGAATGTTAGAAGGTAAACATGCGAATGCAGAGGAAATCATTACAAAGACATACGGTAATTACGGTGTGATTAAAGTTGCATCAATAACATTATTAGACATTAGATATGCACTAAGGCATCACACAAACATAATTACTACTGTCATGATACAATATGCTGTTGTGGTTATTATCGCCTCGGTGCTTCTCCTTCGTGACAACCCATTTGCTGTATTTGCATTGGCAGAAAGATTTGCTGCACAAAAACGGAGAACTCCCAACGTTTCCTCCGGCTGAATCAGCTAATAAAGTGTGTGTTAGGCAGCGTGAAAACTGTGCAGGGGAGGAGGACAATGATGTAAATACATCTAACAATTTAGAGGAGAGTGAAATACAAAAGAGGGAGAATAAAGCTGTGCAGAAACAACAAAACGAAACAGTCAGAATCGAGTAAAACCTGTGATCATGATCGAATGTTTTGCTTTAACCGAACTGCGTCATCTGTCAAACTTTCTGCAGAATCATTTAAAGACTTAAACTGTAAAACTGTGAGATAAATATCCTCCTACGTCAGGCCATTAACTTATTAATCACCTCTGATACCACTAATGATCCTGTGTTATGAACATGAGACTTCACAAAGTTCGTACGAAGGTTCATGTTTTTGTCACATTGTTTACGTTTGGTCCGGTCAGTTTCGGTTTCACACTGCAATTAATCAAACGAACTAACGGACTTTACATGACAAACCTGTGTCACATCGTCATCAGGTTCGTGGGTTGCATTTCTCTAAACTTTACATTGATTGGTTTGAAAATGTCTTGTTTTGTAGTTTGATCACAACTTTATGACATTTCTCTAGTTGGTCTTAAATAAAGTCTTCAGACTAAATGTTAATAAGACATTTGTTCTCCTTTTCCCTCCATGAAGTTCATCACCTTATTTTTAAAATTTGGCTGATTGGTCCGTATTACGGAGGTTTCACACCTGCTATTTCGGTTCGGATCAAACTGAAAAGTCTGAAGGTCCGGAGCAAACAAGGCAGGTGTGAAAGCATCTTTAAATAAAGTTCAGTCTCTTTGTTTTCCAACACGTTCAGGATTTTTTCAGCTTAGTTTTGCTGTGTGTGGACGTAAAATTCACATTTTAAAGGCTCTTTGTTTCTCTGTAAAGCAGCACAATGTTAATGATGCTACGTAAAGATTCTTTTTTCAATACTACGGCAAATATTCTTACAAAAACAGTCTAGTTGTACATCCAAACTTAACGTATACTGCCTTTTTCAACCAGACGCAGAACTTTCATCAGTCTAGCTGTTTGCCGATTCATCAAAATCCTTTTCAAAATGCGTCAACTTTCGTGACTGTGAGTGAGCTACGTAGGTGTTAGCAAGCAAGCTATTTAGCTAAGACGCTATTATAGTGAATTATTTCTTAATAATTAATATTGAGTTTGAATTTTTAAATTGATTTTGTGTTAAAATTTCACTCTCCTTAGCGCCCCCTGGTGGCCCTGACTTAAAAAAACAGGCAGTAAGGAAATCTTTAGCCCTGCTGATGTCAAACTCCGACATCAGCCTGACAGTGTGTTTCAAGCAGCTTTCACTTCATCATAAAATCAGCTTGAACACTGAAGATTTTCTCTTTTTTCACTGACAGACGAAACATCACAACTGACAAACACAAGTGGAGGCTTTTATTCCAATTTTACACAAAAAAAACTGCTTCTGAGCTCAAAAAACGGTCTAAATTTCTCTCAGTTGAATTATTTTATCATGTTTTAACAATTACAAACTCTGCTATTTCCTGTTTCAAACACCGACATGAAACATCTGGCCGTTAAGAAACAGAGCTGGTTTGCAGAAGCCTGATGTTTCGCACGCTGTGTTTAACGGCGAGCAATGAAAGACTCGTGTTTTCATGTTCCAGGTTTTTCTAAAAGGCCAACGTGTTGGAGTGCAAAGACCTTCAGCCGCTGGATCTGAACACCACCGAAGACAAAGCAGCGATGGTCTTTGTCCTCAGAGTTCACAACACATTGAATTCTGCTCTGCGAGAGCCGGTGTTTGTCTGGCACCGAGCACACGAGGGCCGATTTATGGAAAATAATGAGCTCCAATTTGTTTCCTGACAGCTTTTCAGACCTCGAAATGACAAATAGAGACATCAGCGAGGATTAATAGGCTCCGGTTGTGTCAGATTCTTCTGTTATTGCTGCAGGTTCCCGTGTTTCATGGATGTCAGCTTTCCTTGACTGTACGATTACGTTGTTTTCTTCCACAGATGCAGATTTGAAACTTCTTGTTAGTTTGTTTTTTTTGCCTCTGTTTGGTTTTGTTTTGGGGTTTTTCTTGTTTTGTTCTTTCTATTTTATGCATGCAAATACAGGCCTGGTCGAGCTTCTCTAATTTGACTTCTCACACACTCTCCTACACAACACACACACACACACACACACACACTTCGCCCGAGCTGTGTGTTGTAAATCCAGTGTAAAATATCAAACTGTACAACTTGTCTCGCTTCTTCCCGTCGGGTTTATCTTTTATCCCTGCCCAGCAGGAATCTAAACGGGTTGTATTATTAGGGATTGATTGATGTAGACTGGTGGGTTTGTGGCTTGATACACACTCTCTCTCACACACACACACACACACACACACACACACACACACACAGCCAGAGGGAGCACACTGATTTAAAGTGCTGCAGAAAAAAGCAGGAAGCTGAATGATATCGCTGAAAATGTTTCCTCATGTGTCTCTGAGATTATGTTTTCATCCCCATAATAGACTTTGAAACGTCCATATTTTTTACAGCACAAAACCAATTCACAAGATATATCAGAGCAAAAATGACTGTATTTTCATCCATCAGTCAAAAGAAAACTGGGGATCTTGATCATCGTCTGTGGTTGTTTAACAAAAAAAGAAAAACTTCCTGACTCGAATGTGGAACGTCAGCTGGAGGGGCGACCCTTTTTCGTTTCCTGTTCTGTTATTTAAAATAAAACACTGCTGATCCTGGTGGCATCTGAATCGTTTAAGTCAAAGTTTCTGACTCTGAAAGAACAAAACTGCCACTGGTGTTTTATATTTTTGACCCACTTTAAAAGCATTTTTTAAGAGTCATTGCAACAAAAAACTGCAGTTCCTCAAATGGCCACTTGAGGCTGATTACAAAGGCGAGTCAATCCCTATAGAAAGCTATATAACAATGTCAAACTTTACAGCAGAAATAAACATGTTTACAGCCTGATATAAAAACTAACAGCTAATGTCCTCGTTCATCACGACCGAACAGGGTTGAATTTTTATTTAACTCACTAATTTAAATTACATGAAGGATTAAAGTTAAATATAATCTCTCTCTCCATCTCTTCCAGTCATTTCCACATTTCATCTCTCGCTCTTACTTCAAGCAAATGGGTTCAATTATTATATTATATAATTATTTGTTTGAAACTTTAAAGCCTCATAATTTCTTTTATAAAACAAACACTTATTAAAATAAAAAAAGGTGGTTTTAACTAAACTTTTAAATGTTTTGCTGGATAAAAACGTTTCCAACATGGACTCCTGCCCTTCATGTGACGATCAATGACTTCCTTGTCCACATGAAGTTAAGTTTTATCAGAAGTTTTTATTGGTGATAATCTGGAAGCAGATAAAACTTCACATCAAGGCTCAACTTTGTGAAAACATCTGTAACGAAATGATGATGTTGTTTCTTCCGCTCGGAAACAAAGACGTGACCGACGTTTCTAAAGGGAATCTTATTTTGATGATCATGAGATGATTTTCTCAGAAACGTACTTGACTTTAAAATCTTTGATAAACACGAGCGCTGCAGGCAGTGAATGCATCTGACCCGGTTCCCCTGTGGTTTGATCAGATGCTGCATGACTGAGCTCCATTGAACACAACAGGACTTTAACATCGGAGGCTGAATGTGGAGCTCAGAGGAGGTTTGGCCCGAACGTTTAAAGACTTCACATGATCGCTCGGTCGATGTCAGACACAGTTTAAAACACAACACAGGATCTGTTATTCCTGGGAAAACCACGCAGAAGTTTCCACCGATGCTTCACGAGTTCATGATGATAAATTAACTCGTTCTTTCCGCTCAGGACGTCAACTTTGCTCACAATGAAAAGTTTTATATCTCATGAGCTTTTGGGAAAGTTGACTGTTTTATTACCAAAGATGTGCTGTTGCTTCCTATGTGGGTTTTTTAATGTATTTGTATTCTACTTGAAAAATATAAACTTGAACGCATATTTAATAAAAATTCAATGCGACATGCTTTTTTTCCGACAATCAGATGTGTTAAAGAGACGACTGCAGTTAAAGGGTTTATTATTTGGCTCAATGACACTTTAAAGTCAAAACGATGGTCTATCTTTTCGTTCAACACGAGCTTTTTATTTCAGCCTCTTCACCTTATTCACTCTGACACAGTCAATCAAATGCAGCCTGCAGTCACTGAACGCAGATTCCCATCAATCACAGGTGATTTCAGAGTAAAAACACCTGTATCTGCTGCCGGTTACAGACGTAACGAGATAAAGGAACATTCAAATTGGATTGCATCAAGGTTATTGAGAAGTATCAATCAAAACGGAGGCACAGGAAAAGTTTTCCAGGCACAAAATCTCCCCTGAGAGCCGAGTCGAGTGAAGTCTGCCATAAAAATGTAAAGAATATGTCAAAGCTGTAAATCTGCCTCGAGCGGGTCGTCTTTAAAAACTGGGAGATGAACCGCTGAGTTATGGCGGCGAGAAAGAGACCAGACGCCTCCGTGGAGGAGCTGCAGACAACAAGCCGACGGACGGATTCAACAGTCATAGTTTTCAGTGTCAGCGCTCGAAAACACAAATTATATTTTAGCTAGAAGGCAATGGAGACGTTAAATAAAGTAGAAGAAGGTTCTACTGTGTAACTGAGCGTATGACCTTCACATTAAACACCATGTTTTGGTGCACAAGCAGAAGCAAAATGCAGAGAAACCTTGAAGGAAAATCAGCTGGAGAACATTTAATTTCCTGCAGTAAAATGACTCCAAGAAGCCGAATCCTAACAGGAAGAAGCTTCACGACTGTGTTCACGTCAGATTTTCAATCCAAAGAAAATAATACGGAAAAATAAAAACACCCACTTTCCAACAAGAAGTCAGCAAACATGAACAAAGAGTCAGTGAAACAAAATATCAGCTGAGTTGAATTATCCGGTTTATGTCCTGATATAAACACAGTTTCCTTAATTTGTGTTCTCTTTCAGGGAAATCTGACAAAATGTTGCTGTTTTAAAGGAAGTTCAGAGCAGAATTCAGATTATTTTTGCCAGCAGGTTAATCTGTAAACTCGTCACTGACATAAAAAAACCTTCTCATAAAGTCGAAACTGCTTCTGTGTTTGCAAACAGATTCTGGATTTTACTGATTCAGCAGATAAGAAGCAGCATTAACATTCACTCAGAGTCCTTTTTCTGACCGAATACGAGACTGATGCTCAGCTTTCTGTTAGTTAGATTTGATCTCTACGACCTCTATGAAACATATTTGACTCCTTAAATGCAAATCACAATGTCCAGAGCTTTTTAATTTCCTGTCTGCTGTTTGCTGCTGATGTGGGTTTGTGAAACAGCTGGAAACGCCGAATCGAAACAGTAAAAATCAAAACAACGAGCTGAAGGAGGATAAAACTGCAGAGTTCGGTGACGAGTCTTCAGGTTTCTCACTTTAAGCGACACTTTGCTGATATAAAAATCTCCATCTGTGCAGCTTTGAGTCCCCAAAGCTCTGCATGTTTATCATCTAAACGAAGACGTATGCGTCCTGCTGCGGTCTGAGCTCCCCCCCCCTCAGGCCTGCAGCAAAGCCGAGCCTCCGAAGGCGGTCGACTCCCCCCGCACCGATTGACGGACAGTAAGAGGAGTTAAGCCAGGGGCTGCGGGTTAGTGGTTTTATTCCCCCGCGTGAGCCGACACACTGAAGAAGACATATCAGCACTATTTGTAAAAAGTCACACACGGCCCCCCCCAGAGGACGCTCCACTTGTCATTGAGATAAACTGCCTAATAATTGATCGCCACAGAAATGAAGGGAGGCCACCGAGGTTAGAGTAAACCCTTAAGTTATTTCATGTGTGTGTGTGAGTGTGTGATGGAAAGACAAGAGTTAGCTTTAGCTCAGCTCGACTGTGGGATTTCTTTAATGGGAAACACACTCGCTGCATAATAATCCTCATATCTGGAACCGTCCTCTCTCAGGGCGGCTGCAGGCTTTTCATTTCAATCTCAATTTCAGACTTGTTTCGAAACGTATCTGCTGCAGAAGCACGAGGCCCTCAGACGCTCTGAAATTATCTGAAAACAATGTGACAAACCGGAGGACTCGTCTTAAACTTGTGGGTGGTATTAATAAAACACCTCCTGCGGCCGGCGTCGGGGCGTAAAAAGATCGTCGGCGTCACGTTTCCGGGTGGAGAACGCCGCTGTGAGGAGGACGAGGTGACAAAATGTGTCTTTTCACAGCGTGTTTACATAAAACCTGACATCGCTGCAGCATTGTCACGCTGAAAAATACATCTACTGTATGAAAAGAAGCAAGAAAATCACATGTTTAATGTTAACATGTATTAAGGTCAAAACCATTGAATTAGTCAAACAACAGCTGAATAGAAAACGTCAAACACTCAGTTTTTTCTCACAGCTGCATTGATCCAAGTTTTTGATGCATTTGCTGTCTAATTAAAAAAAAAAACACTTTCCAATCAACATTTAATCTATTAAAGCTGCAGAAACTGAAATTATGAGTTTGTGAGGAGCTTAGTTTGTGTTTTTTCTTGCTTTTAAAGGTTCAGATTCGGGTTTAGATAGGACGGTTCTGCTTTACATCCACTTTCTGAGCAAGAAAAGCAATGAAACTCTTGAATTTCCCCTAAAAATGCTGCTGAAACTTTCATTTTTCACTCCCAGCTCAGCCCTTTAAGGTTGGGGCAGAAAAAAAAAGGCTAAATTTGGTCCAAACGGATCTTTGTTTGGCTTCAGATTCAGTTCCTTCTGAGCTTCACATCGTTTTGTGACAGAAACCAGATCTCATCTCCGATGCATCGACGCCTCATCAGCACCGCCGGTTCATATGTTTCCATGGCAACCTGCACCGTGTGGCTCCGCTGTTGTCTGATGCCTTGAGGTCATCTTCATTATTCACACGGCCTCATTGATTATGTTTGAATTATCTGCATTATATCAATACTGTGATATGAAACTAGACGTGGTTTTACATGTTTGTGAAAGAGTTTTAAAGGCTGAAATACAGTAAAGTGATGTGATTTTCATGAACTCAGACTGTTTTAACTGTGTTCATGTTTGCTTTTACCCAGTTAGTCATAAACCAACATGGCTGAAAAACGTTTATTTAAAGTTTCATTGTGTTAATTTGTTGTTAAACAGTCATAATATTGTTGCAATACAGATAAAAGTCAAAATGAAATTATTAGATTCTGTCACTAAAGTCACTAATGAGCAAACAGAAACAAAACTACAATCCAGACTGACATGAGAAGAAAGAAACTATCAAAACATGTAATTTTTAAGAGGTTTTTCACATTTTTTGTAACTTCAGATGATAAAATCAGGAAAAAGCAGCTTTCTGAAGCCTTAAACGCATCATCCGTGGATGCTGCTTGACACGCCTGTTGCCATGGATACTTTTGTTGAGGAGGAACACGGATGGAAGACACGCTGCATGTATGGATGAGTTCAAATCTACTTTCAAACCTTTAATGTTAACGGGGATTTATCATCCGTCTCCTTATTAAACACGTGCACATCCAAACGCAGCCGCATTTCAGACCTCTGAGGACTGTCAGTCATAATTAGTATGTTGTTGCCGCTCCGCTGCAAACATTAAAGCCAAAGAAAGCAAATTTATCTCCAAAGTTCCTTCAGATTTTCGCTTTAGGATTCACATCAGAGCACATGAAGGTGTTTCCGATGCGCAGCAGCACACAGCAATCAGCACTTTCCTTCATTAGCAGACTGAAGGTCATCCGAAGTGTCGTAGCTCACATGAAAATGCTTCAGCAGATTCTCCGCAGGAACGAAGGTGCAGCGAGGAAACTCATGATGGTTAACGAATCTGTTGAGAAATCATCATGAAATCTGCACCGAGGGTCTGATTAATGACTGCAGAGGAGATATTTACCAAAGTCTGTGTGATAAAGTCAATATTTGTGCAGACTGAACGTTCTCAGCCATGCGGCGTGGGCCCCGTGGCCTCCGTAGCCCCCGGACGACCCAGGATGTGGTCGTGTTCACAGCAACATTATCTCTATTATTTGTTAAACTTCACGCTTCTCTTTGTTAAAACTTTAAATGTTACGCTGTGACAGTGTTGTGTTTGAGGTCTGGTTGTGTTTAGGGGTTAGAAAAGTCCTCGAGTCCACGAATAGCAACAAAAAGTCCCAACACATGTTAAATTTACAAGATTTTCTTGGTTAAATGGTTAAATTTCTTGGTTTTGAACAGCAGTTTGCTGTCTGTTGTGATTCTAAATAACTGACTTATGACAAATGGTTTGTTGTTATGTTGAAAAATGTTACAGGAAAAACTGAAAACTTTTGTTTTAACTCAACAAAATAATTTAAATTATTAAAAGAAATCTGTCAGCTGTAGGATTAAATGTAACGTAACTGAGCCAAAGTTTTTGTTTCAACATCATCATATCACCGTTATTAATTTACATAAACAGAAGTAGTTAAGTTACATTTCCTCGTCACTATAAATCCTTCAAACAGCCACATTTAAAAAAGAAAAGAGTTTCAGAAAGTCACACACTTTCAAAATAAGAGCACACGCTAACCAGCTAGAGGTCTGTGCATCATGAAATGGTGGTGCTCATACCATTTTTGTCCACAGGGGGCGCCAGAGTACGAAAACCCCGGAGTTTCCTCACAGCTGCTTTAGCTGTAGTTAATTTTTAGTCTTTTTTTGCTCAACAAACAAACAAAAAAAGGAGTTTTCTGTCTTTAGAGAGAAAAAATCAACCTCTAGGGGGCGTCAGGCTTTAGTTTACGTTGCTTTATAAAAACCCTCGTCAGCAGAGCACCAGCGTGTCGCGTCACGTTTGCTTGGCAGCTGTCGGTCGGTAACGAACCCCGCGGAGCCTCCGCAGACTGTTGACTGTCAGGAAAGAAGGAGGATCGCTTTGCGACGAGCGAGTCCCGCTGTGCTCGGCTGGTCTTAGTATAATCCGCCATAATGCTTCCGGCTCTCGGGTTTTCTGCGAGGGAAGCCGTCAAAGCTGGTTAGCTTGAAGTCGACAGCTTCATCTGAAGGCCCCGTCCATAACCAGACACTGAGACGAAGAGGCCCTTCAGCCGGCGAGCTGCTCTCTAATCGGACTCGTGTTTCCCGTCAGAGGACACTGACGAGTGCTCTCCACGTTTTCGGATGAACATTCAAAATAAATGCAGAATTAAATCCTTCCCTCAGTCTGCGGCGGCGGCGGCAGCGGCGGATGATCTCTGCTATAATTTGGTCCCACTCGTCTCCCAGAGCAGGCAAGGTCGTTACTTATTACAGGGACATAATGAGTCGGATTGTCCGTCTGCGGGCGCTCAGCTTTAATGGAAAGCAGTAAAAAAAGCCACGAGAAAAAAATCTGAAAACTCCCAGCATGCTTCACTTCAGGCCTTTAGGTTTGTGTGACTGTTGGGACCCGGTCGAGCCCCCTCACCCCCCCAGTTAGGATCCACTTGTTTTTTATTGTATTGTTTCGTGCACTCAAACCTTTGCAGGCGACGAAGACGCCGCTCTCACGTTAACGTCGTCCACATTTTGTCGGATTGTTCTCTGAAAAGGAGAAAAATTTCCTTCAGCTTTTTCTGCAAAACGTCAGACAG
>JAPZDV010000001.1:29314899-29326806 GCA_029814665.1 Acanthurus lineatus
AACAGCGAGTTCAGCATGTAAACAGAGAGATTAGCAGCTTTCAAATAGCGCTCCGTCAAATCTGATTGGATACAGCAGTGAGAGGACGCTCCTGATTGGCTGACGATGAAGCGTTAAAGGTAGGATGACAGAACTAAAAATACTACTACTACTAATTCTAGTACTACTGCTGATACTGGGAGTAATAATAAGGTGTTTTTACTGATTAATGCATGGATATCAATATGAATCAAAATGTAATCTTTAATATTAACAGTATGTAAGCTCAAACTTATGTCTTGTAAATTAAATTCACTTTTAAAATGTAGAGGAAAATCTAGCTATGAAGAGAGTTAAAGTAAAAGAACCAACTTCTTAATTAGTTACAGAGTAAAGTCACAGAGTAAAGTTACTCCTGTGTCTCCTAAGTCCTTCATGTGTGACAGAACTTGAATCTGAAACAAGTAAAAACACCACATATATGATATTATATTACCTTATTATTATTATATATTTTTTATAAACAAAAATGACTGGAAATCACACAAGGATAGAAAAACCAGCTGATAAATGACATTATCTTTGTTATTTGGGGGGTTTTGATAAGAGTAAACAATCCTGAAGTCTAAAGATTTCACAAGGACGACCAAACTTTTACAACTTTTCAACAAAGCAGCACTTTCTACTCTTTATTTTGAGCATCCTGACCATATCGTCACATAACCATGAAGTTAAAACACAGAAGCAGTACAAAATAACATGACCCTAATGGACGGTTGAGAAATAAAAGGCTCCTCTTCACGTGGTTCAGCACCAACAGAGGATTTCAGAAGTTCAATTTCCCAGAAAACAGCTGCTCAGATCTAAATGATAAATCTGGAGACATTCTGTATTTTTGTTTTTGTCAACAAACAATAAATCGATCCTGCAAACGGTTATTGAATGCATGTTGTTCCTCTGTGACATTGATCTTAATTGTCGATTGAAGAAAACATCGCACGTGTATTACACTGCAACCCTCCAAAAAGCACTTTTTATTTCTATTAAAGTGACTTTTGTTAAAATTAGCAGTTAATTGAGAAAATTACTGAGCCATTTAAAAAATTCAACCATTTATTTTTGAGTTGCTTTTTTAAAAAAATGATTATATCTTCAGCAGGAATCAATGAGTTCGGGCTTGACAGGCCGAGAAACAACACATCGTTTGCTTTGGTCTTTAAACAAAAATACAGAATGTGAGCAGCCTCGTCCTTTAAGATTGTACAAATCAAGTTATACGTGACCCAAAATAACTGTAAAACTGATGCCAATATGTGGAAAAAAGTACTGAATGACCTAAAATACTGAGGTACAGAGAAGAGTTTGAACAGCAGCTGGTGAATTTCAGTGGAATGAAACAGAATTTTCTGGCATTTTTCAGTCTTTGTTGATTTAACCGCATCCAGCTCACGATGCTAAATCAAAACAAATCGAAATCTTGATCTTTTGGTAACGTTACAGTAAACTCTGCAGATGACAGAATGAATGCATCAGTTTTTATTTGTGCACAAATATACGGAAGTTGCATGGATGTAAAAGAAGATTAAAAAAAAAAACTTGTTCAATACCTGTTTTTTTTTTTAAACTCATATCAGCTGATATGGATTTGCATTTTGTAAAAAAAAAAAAAAAAAAAAAGCTTTGTAATAAAATGAAGCAAAACACAACAGTTTCACATAACTGAAAGCAGATTTTGTAAAAAGTTCCTGAAATGTTTTATTCAGATGCTAATTTAACGTTTGTTTAAAACAACATATGATCACAAAAATGGACTCCACAGTGTTTGTGACTTTAGGGGGTAAAACCAGTTTTTGACCAATAATAAATTTTTATTCTGGAGCTGCAGCAATTAGTCAGTTATTTGCTAAACAGAAAATGATCCACATTATTGAATATTGATTAATTGTAAAGTGATTTTAACATGCTCCGTCTTCTTGGGTTATCAGAGATTATAACACATATTTCTCAATATTTTCTTAAATTTTATGGATAAAACAGTTCATCATTTAATTGAGAAAATAACTGTCAGGTTAAACATGATTAACTCTTTTGAAAATAATTGCTAGTTGCAGCTCTTGAACCTCCAACCAATTTGAAACCGGAACAAATTAAAGGCAAAGCCTGAATGAACGAGTAGAGACGGTGCAGATGTTTGCCTCCAGAGCACAGACGTCCAGATGTGACGTAAATAAAAATGATGTGAATCCTCTGCTGACGAGCTCCTGTATGTTTATCAGATTTCCCTACATGGTTTTTTATTTGTAGATCAATTTAATACAAAAAAAACGATCCTTTGACTAACTGGCAGTTTGACAGAGTTTTATATAAAAACATCATTAATGTATAGAAGGTTCGGAGACGCTGCTAACAGAATGCCCGTTAGCATTGTGCTTCACTGTCACATCCTGAAACCTTCGTAAACTGTTTCTGCAGTTATAGATGGACGACGAGACGCAAACAGACAAAGGACAACATCTCCTTCGGTTGTGACTTCAGTTCCCTCTTTGAAAAATGATCCATGGCTTCAGCTACGAAGTTTCAGTTTTACCGGTTATACTAAAAATCTTTTTTTTTTCCTATTTTTTTTGTTTTCTGATCCCAAACATATAATCAGGAGACAAACGATGAACCAGCATCTCTGGCCTTAACATTTATTCTGCAGGTTTAGTGGAGACTGGATGGCTTGGACAGTTTGTAAACAGACTCAGTTGCCGTTTAGGTTCATCTGGAGAAACTCGTTGTGTAGTTTTTCCTGAGCTTCGTAGAGTTTGCGAAGCTTCTTGGCTTGTCCTTTGCTCAGCTCCTTCCCTTCGACATCATGAGTCGGGAAACCCTGAAGATGACGAGAAAAGACGAGAAACCAACCTTTAATTTTCTGTCTCAATCTGAACCCAATTTACATAAAAAATCTCCTACAAAAAAAACAAAAACATTATGCATTTTTGATATAAAAGAGCAACGTTATCGAGCTCTCAACATTTCAAGTACGATTAAGAACGAAAAAACACGAGAGATTTACCGTTTCATCAAACTGGGAATACTTGTCGGTTTCTGTGCGAAACATCTCACATGGAGGGACCTTCATCTTTGCAAGTTTCGCCATCTGAGAGCAAAAAAGACAGAAGTCAGTGAGTTTTTTCACGTCAGAGAAACAAAAGCAGAAGACTGAACCTTCACGTGGAAACATGTGAGCGACCTCTTGTTCTTGTTTCTTCCTCGCTGCTTCTTCCTTCTTCTTTTTCTTCTCTTCTTCCAACTGAGAACAAAGAAAAACATCACGGATGATGTTTTTTTATTTCTAATGATGAATGAAGTTTCTGTAACTTTGCATGACAGCATTTCTTCTCCGTCCTCACCTTCTTCTTCTCCTCTCGTTCCTTCAGTAAAGTCTCTTTGTCCACCAGCTTCACCACAGTTGGCAAACCTGTTTTATCAAGAGATATTCTCACCGTGGGACCAGAAGCTCATTCATTTTTTTGTGTTTTTTAACAAAAGCTTTGTTTCTTTTTTGATTATTGCAAAAAAATCAAGTGTGACTGTGTCGATCGAAGGTTTTGAATTTTTTCAGTCACACTTTGGAGGCCAAAAACTGCTCATTTTATTAAACGAGGCACAAAATACTGAAGTGAAAAGCATGAAAACAAAGTCCTGACAAACAAAGCTAATATTTTTTTTCTCAAACAAATCATAAAAAAACAGGATGTTAAACTTTTTTCAGCTCTGTTACCTTCATGATCTTCCAGTCGGACTCCGAGCTCCGGTAACGTGTCATCACGGACGACATCACACAGTTTCAGCAACTCCGTCACTAAATTAAATCCAACAAAGAGATTTTATTAGACCTCAAATATCAGCTGAAGGTAAAAATGTTAAGTTATCTGGTTCATGAGAGAACAGAATTGCCATTTTCAAATTAAAATACAAATTCTTGCCTTTCTGCTCTCGGGCGATTTTGCGGACGTTCTCCCTGAAGTCCGACAGCACCGTGAGATACGGCATCACCGTGCTCTCCAGCTGCAAAACATTAAAACATTAAAAATGTCAGTCTGAGCTTCAACTGTTTGGTGCCTGTTAAAAAGATTTTGGTTTGAAGGATCTTGGCTTCGATTTAACATCATTAAAATTTTAAACAATAGACGTTAAATCATTCAGTAGAAGGAAATCCTGAACCTCACAAATTAAACTGAGTTTAAAAACAAAAACTTACATCAACGTTCTGACTTTGTCCTCCGACAGGGAAACCGATGGACTCTGATTCTTCAATGGCTCCAAAAATCTAAATGACAGAAGACTCTTTTAAAATGTTTACAGTGGGTTCATGTTATTTGTGATGCGATGCTAACCTGCTGTGATGCTAACCTGCTTTAATGCTAACATTCTGTAATGCTAACATGCTGTGATGCTAACGTGTTGTGATGCTAACATGTTGTGGTGCTAATCTGCTGTGATGCTAACGTGCTGTGATGCTAACCTGCTGTGATGCTAACATGTTGTGATGCTAACCTGCTGTAATGCTAATGTGCTGTGGTGCTAATGTGCTGTGATGCTAACGTGCTGTGATGCTAACATGTTGTGGTGCTAACGTGCTGTGATGGTAACGTGCTGTGGTGCTAACGTGCTGTGATGCTAACGTGCTGTGATGCTGACATGCTGTGATGCTAACGTGCTGTGATGCTAACGTGCTGTAATGCTAACGTGTTGTAATGCTAACGTGCTGTGATGCTAACATGTTGTGATGGTAATGTGCTGTGGTAAGCTGTGCAGTAGACTTGCACCTTTCAACTCAAAGAGTTTGCCGTACCTGCTCCTTGTTGTTCTTTAACTTGCATTGTTTTTATGCACGGAAACATTTGGATCGTGAAACCTTCAGCTCACCTTCAGCATGTTGGTGAGATACACGGCGATGCTCTCCACCAGCATGCGGTTGGGCCTCAGCTTGGCGTTCTTCCTGTTGGCGATGTAGCTGTTGCTTTGGCTGACCAGCACCCTCATCTCCTCCACGGCCGTGCGAGTGTCCACGTTGTCGCACAGAGCCTCATGGACGGCAGACTTCCTGTCGTAAAAACTGGGAAACACAAGTAACCGCTGGATTTTAGTCGTGAGCTCGTCTGTTTGAGCTGATTCAAACGTGTAGAGGCATCCTGGGAAGGTGACACTCTGCACAGGTGAGCGACAGGTGAGTCCTCTTCTTTATGAACCAATGCATCTGAGGTTTGTGTTATGACCTTCAATTTGTGCTTTTTTAAAGCTGATTACTTTAAATTTAAATTTTTTGGGAGTATTTCAGGAGGTTTATCTGCATCACTCTGATCCCTTCAGTGTTACCTGTTGTTGAGCTCCACCTCTGCTTCCTCCCACTTCTCGAACCGACCGGTGATGTCGGTGGGAGCACGAAGAATATCTTTCACATTCAGGAAGAACTCCTGAGACATGAGAAGGGCACAAAAGAGCAGATTAACAAAAAAAAAACACACGATTAACATCAAACTGAAGCTTTATTCATCACACCGTCACTCACATTCATGAACTTCTCGTACTGGACGGCCGACTCCATCGTGTTGGAAGAGTAGTCCAGGGTGTCTTTCCAGGAATGCATCAGGAAAGCCAGACGGAGCTGGCGAGCTGCAGGAGGACGGAAACACGAGTCAAAACAAACTCAACCTAGTAGAAAACCCTTAAAAAACTTGAGCCAGAGGATGAATTTCTCGATTATCATCAAATAAATGATCCAATTTGACTGTTCAGCACCTGTGTTCTTTGCCAAAGCGTCCTTGATGGTGATGAAATTCTTTAGAGATTTGGACATTTTGCAGCCTGCGATCGTCAAGTGGCCGGTGTGCAGGAAGTATCTGACCCAGTAATCGTTCTCAAAGAAAGCCTGTGAGGAAAAAAAACACAATGCTGGTTAAAATAAGAATTTTGCTTTGACTGAAAACGTCTTTAAATACAACACAGAGACACATCTTCAACTACAGTTTGAATATTTTAACTTCTTCTGGTTTCTGTCTTGATGTTAGCATCTTTCAAACTCGGGCAAAAATCAGACAGTGAAAGATTTTTCTTCTGCACCTCCGACTGAGCCAACTCGTTGTCGTGATGAGGGAATCGAAGGTCAAACCCTCCTCCGTGGATGTCCATGGACTCTCCCAGGATGGATCCAGCCATGGCCGAACATTCGATGTGCCAGCCGGGTCGCCCCTGTTAGAACATTCAGAGAAACAGAAACCATCAATAATGCATCAATCACTTCGGTAAGTTCTTTATTTTCTGAGAAGAATGAAGAGTCTCACCTTCCCCCACGGAGAGTCCCACGAAGGTTCTCCGGGTTTGGATGCTTTCCACAAGGCAAAGTCATTAGGAGACTTTTTCTCACTTAATCTGTCGGCAGAGATGCTCAGGTCTCCTACAGAGACGAGAAACCGGAAACGTTCAAGAAAAAAACATCAGTTCACGTTCAAGCTTCTGCATGCAAGATCTGAACATTTCTGTCTTTGGCGACTCCTAGTGGTCACATCACAGAAGACACCCTGGAAGATGCAGCACAGCGCAGAACTCTGCAGCAAATTTCACCACGATGGTTTCATTAATAATAGTTTATTGTGACATTTTATACGTTTCGTCCTGTGATTTTGATGTTGCATGTGGCCAAACTGCGATTTTAATAAAACTTAAGCAAACTGTTTATTCCTACATGTTTATACACACAGAAACTTAAAATATCAGACTTATTTAGAAGCTGCTCAAATCTTTTTACACTTGGGGTCCTCGAGGATGCAAAAAGTTTGGTTGAAATGCAGAAAAAAAGCACCTTCTCCCTCCTGTAAAGCCTTCTGATCTCCGACCGCCTCCGGCACCAGTTTGGCATACGAGTGCTGCGGATTGGCATCAAACCTCGACGTGTCAAAGTACACAGACCCGTTGGACTCGTACCTGAAAACACCGGATATCAAATGTTTCGAACCACTCTGTTGGAGCTGAAAGAGTTGGAGTCATTTGAAAATGTAAAACTGACAGTTTCTGCTCACCCGTAACTGTTTGAGACGATCTTCTTCACAAAGTCCACGATCTCAGGGACGTATTCACTGACACGAGTGAGGACGTCTGGAGGGAGAACCTGCAGGCCGAAAACAAAATGTTTTCACAAAATCAAGACTTTAACGAGACACAAGGTCACAAGTATCCTTAAGGCTGCTGCAGAGATTTAAAGACAGGGTGTCTACAAACTTTTGGCCACATTGTGAGAGCTTGCAGAGTTCCCGAAATGTTGTACTTTAAAAAATTTAACTGTTCACAGTAACTTTTTGCCAATTTTTTTGGTCAAATTACTACAATTTGTAAGTAAATTAATAAAGCACAGCTGTCTGTTGCATCAGGTCCAGTTCACAGTCGATGCCTCCATCTGCAGATCTGATCAGTTTCTCTCCTCATGTTGTTTTTTCTGCGAGCAGAAGCTCAAAGATCAGCTTGTTTCCCTCTGACTTACGTTCAGAGCCTCCATGTCTTTGTGGTATTCGCCCTCCCAGTATTTAGGCAGAATGGAGAAGATCGAATTCTCTGTGACTTGACTTCCGAACTGTTTGTCCAACCAATCAGCCAGCAGGTCCTTTGAGTTCTCCAGCAGAACCTGAAAGACAAACAGAACAAATGAAAACCCACAGATCTGTTTTTAAAAAACTAATAAGTTTATCTCAGGAAACTTTTTTTTTCATGATTCATGCAAATGATTTCTCAACATGTCAAACTTTTCCTTTGATTTCAGTATTAAAGAGAGAAAACTGGAATGATTCTTCTCTCTGAAGAAAATGAAAATACTTTTCAGATCTGAATCTTCAGGCAGAGAAAACCATGTGAGCTCAGACTCACCTGGGCCAGAGGTTGAACCACCTCATCAGCTGCTTTGCTCTCCATCGCCACCTGCAGGGGCTGCAGAGCAGCTGTGACAGCAGCGTCCAGCCTCTCCAGCATCTGCTTCTTATCTGGATCTGTTGTCTCAGCTAAATGAGCCTGAAAAGGCTGAAAACAGCAGGAAGAACCCGTTTTATTATAATTATCTAACTCAATGATCTCAAACTGCAGCAGATCGGCTGGTGGAGTGAACGTTTTGGCGTCACAGGCTGACTGAGAGTTCGGTCTCACCTTTCTGGCGCTCAGGACGTCCTGCAGTATCTGAGCAGCTTGTGGCTGCTTCTCCTTGTACTGGTCCAGCAGGTAGTTCTGCCGAGCTCTTTTAATGATCTGAAAGATGGAAAAAACCATCACGCAGCTGAAACATGCAACAAAAAGACGCTGCAGAGACACTGAAAGCACTAAATTTAATATTTGACCTCATTAATTTTGATTGATTTTTGCAAATATGTGCAAAGATCTGTGGAAAATCACTCAGGATTATTTATCTATTGAAGTAAAACATGATAAACCATCCATACTTTGTCATCTATGTCTGTGATGTTCATGCAGTAGAGGACGTCGTACTTGAAGTAATCCCTCAGTATCCTTCGCAGAATATCAAAAGAAATGTAGGATCTGTGCAAAGACAGAAAGTCTCGTTACAACAGAACAAACAGGGACTGAAGAGTTCAGCAGATTCATCCACATGTCGGCTTCTCGTCAGTGATCTGTACCTCGCATGTCCCATGTGTGAGGCGTCGTACACTGTCGGTCCGCAGGAGTACCACGTCACTTTGTTCCCTTTCTGAGGAACAAACGGCTCCTGAAACGTTCACAGAAGAAACTGAGCTGCAAAAAAAAGACTTTTTTCACAGATACTTTTCAGAAAATCATCTTGTTATCTGTGTCCTCCTGCAGGCAGAACCCATCACACCAGCATTTCCATGTTAATTTGCACTCCTGCACCTGTTTGCATGTGAAGCCTGTTTGACCCTAAAATTCAAAGACGTCGCTTTGGAAAGCTTTTAAATTTATCTGTGAGCTTTATGGCAGCCTCATGTTACATCAACATCATCACTGATTATAATAATTATGACAAGAATAAAAATGTTAATAATAATAATATAAAGGAAACACAGCTCTGCTTTAGTCATGTGCAGATATTCAAATGTGTGGCACTCTGATCGGAGCGTCTCTGATTCCAGGTGAAGTTCAAACTCACAGGATGCTGATGGGTGCAGCGATTTGATGCAGATGTTTCCTGTCACACACAGATGCCTTCACGGCTCTGACACTTTATCACCTTATAGGGAGTTTAATCTTTAACACAAGAGAAACTGAACGCATCTCCGTCTTTTGCCCTTTGCACCGACAAACATCACAACTGACAGTTTCACATTTAAAACCTCAGTCGTCCTCATCAGAGGAAGTTTGTCTGAAAACGAACAACACATTTTCTCTAAAAGTCCCTTAACAGCTAAAAATCAGCTGCTGGAGGAACTGAAGCCACACTGAACAGATCACAGTTGCTGTCAGCAAACGCTGGCTGGTTTGAAGCTGAGGACACCGACTGACCTTTGCTCTTGTCAGGCTGTTGTAGAGTCGCAGCTGGGGAACATCTGTCCCTGCTGGGGGAGACCAGGGAGGCTGAACCCGCTTCCCCTTCACTGAAATACAAAAAGAAAGAAAGAAAATCATTAGAAAAGTTTCTCAGAACAGACAATTTTCAAACATGAACTGACAGTTTTAAAATGCAAACGAACGTTTAAAGCTGCTTCGTGCAGGATTTTAAGAAAGGTCTGACATCGAGACTCAGTCGTGCTTTTTTCTACAGACAGAAACTAATGACAACAATGAATTTTAATGATTTAATGATTTAATTTTACTTTGAAAAACCTCTTGCAGGCTTCAAATTTAATAAATGTTATTAGTCCACATTAGTTTGCTTTGTGCAGCACAGAGAAGAAAACAACTTAAAGAAACACTGTAAGAAGGTTAACATGGACCAAATGTTTGCTCTTTGCATCAGTAACACAACTGTGATCGACAGCTGCAGCTTTGGATTCTTTTTAATATAATTTATTCTGTAAAATATCAGAAAATAAGGATCAATGCCCGCTGCATTTTCCCAGAAAGCAGACTGACGTGTTCAGATTGTCCAAAGGTCTAAAACACAAAGATGTTTAATTCTCTGACATAGAAAACAAAGAAATGCTGCACTTATATTGATTTGAGAAGCTGAAACCAATAAAATCAGCTGGAAAAGCTGAAATCTGCCGTTTGACTAATCAATTAATCGACTAATTGTTTCAGCTCTGCTGTGATCAGAGAGCATTCAGAGTCTCTCCTGTGCTGTTTGACGCTTTTCTGAGGCTTCACCGACAAGAAACTGCAGATTAAACTTTCCTTTTTTCAAAATTTAACTCATCACCGCACAGAAGAAAATACACTATCCTTCTTACGTTGAATTTTTTTCACTTACATCCTAATTTTTTATCATGATGCTTTTTTGCTGAGCTGAAACTTTCCGTGAAACCTCAGTTCAGAGTTTGAGAAACGAGCAGGAGAATCTGCTGCTTTCTCTTTCAGTCTGAAGTCAAAGTGAAGGATCATCTAGTTTATAAAAGTTATGCAGCCGCACACGTTCAGTTAAGGAACAAATATTTCAGAGTCCAGAGGAAACGAGTTGTCAAAGTCACACACAGCTTGTGCAAACACCCAGCGGGCACAAAACTTCAGACAGCCAAGTGTAACAGGACACATGCAGTAAAAACCCTGTGAGGAATGAAATCATGATGTGTGTTTTTCTGTGTTTTTGGACATCACATATGCTTTCTGTGTGTGTGTGTGTGTCTCTTTAAAGCAACACGTCTGTGGGCAAAACGAACAGTTTGTCCCAGCTGCTGTTGTTTTGTTCAAACAGTGATAAACTGACTCTCCTCAGCGCTCAGCGACACCAACACGTACGCCGCTAACATGACTGACGAGAGAGAAATGAAAGCTGGAACTGAATTCCTGTAAAGAGCTCTGGGGTTCATGCATGCCAGTGTTTGCAGAGCTTCAGGTTAGAGCTGCTTTAGTTTGATCAACCACAGAGTTTCCTGTCTAAGGACCTCAGGCTGGTGCAGAAAGGACAGACCACATCCAGCCGTTCATGCCTTTAGCCGTCTACTCACTGCTGCTCTCAGGGTTGCCGTCCTGCTGCAGGGCTGCTATGTGTCTGTACCAGCGCAGAGCGTGAACGTGTTGCGGGTCTGGGGGCCTGTGGAGGAGCTTAAAGGCTTTCTGGTCGGCCTGGGAGGGGCTGAACCCAGCCAGGTAGCTGCGTGAGGTTAGGTAGTCATTCAGGGCCGCTGCCAGCGCGGCCTCCTCATTTATCTGTAGCAAGAAGCCAAACTCAAAGGCTGCAGAAACAAGAGGGCAAATGTTTGCCGAGAATTACCAACTTACAGCTGCAGAAAACACTGACAACAGCAGCACAAGTTTACTCTGGACGCTGGAAGAACAGGACGATCAGGCTCACAGCCGAAGCTCACGCGTTCAGCAGAAAGTCAAGCATGTCCAACTCAAATAATGAAACAAAAGTGAAGTTAAACTAAAGAGAAAGCCGACAGATTAAATGAATCAAACCCCCGGTGTCCCAACAGATCAGACGGGCAAACAGAAAAACTTATGATGTTCCTCCTCTCAGCGTCACATTAAAACTAGCAGGATGCTTTGCATGTGATGAATAGGTGTAATACTGCACTGCTAGCAAAGGAAGAAATACAGTGCAGAAGTCAGATGTCTCACATTGTTAAGATCTATGTCGACATTTAGAGATGTGTGTGAGCTGAAACGGTCCAGCAGAGTTCACACCGTCTCTGGCCGTGACGCTGAAACACACAGTGTTCAATAAAACTGTCAGCCGGCAGAAACTCGCTGCAGGTTTAAAACAGAGGGAGGAAAATGTATCTAAACTTTAACGACAAAAACAAGCCAATTAAAAAAAAGAACAGTGAT
>JAPZDV010000001.1:29327517-29357353 GCA_029814665.1 Acanthurus lineatus
ATTAGTAAAGTTATGCCAATAAATCTTGATCAGTAAATCACTGCAGACAGAAAAACAACGTTATTACTGTTTCTGCAACCCACTGATGACGGGAATGTCTCAGAGAGTGAAACCGAAAGAAAAACAAAGCACAGCCAAAAATAAGGTTTCGAGAAATTCAAAAACTCAGAGTGAAAGTGAAAGTGGGGGGGAAGGTAGGAGAAGAAAAAAAAGAGATGATGCAACTTTGATCTGATGATTTTGAATGAAAATACTTTAATATACGAACAATAGAAATCAATGTGGTTCTCTGACATGCAGATTTTAACCAAGTGGAGAGATTGAAATAGCAACAAAAGTCTGAAGCCAGATTCAAACCAGGGACACACAGGCGAGGTTACAGGGACCAGGAGAACTGTACAGGTAATAAAATAGTCACCTGTGAAGGTAATACTCCTAATTATACTAATAAAGATAAGAATTCATTTACTTCAAGAGCCTTAAATCAAATTTATGAAGACATCAGTTAAAGAAAGTAAAACTGATCCAGATCACATTAGATGATGCAACTGTGCAATAACGAAAGTAAAACCAAAGGTTTTGACATTTATATTAAATCATTAAACCCAAACTGACATTTCTTAATCAAATAACAGCATCATTTTTTTCCCAGTGTAACCTGGAAACAGCCGCAGTTAAATGGCATGTAAACTAACATCTGGCCAGATGTAAAGACATCCGTTAGAAAAACCTGCCAGAGACAAGCTGAGTTGCATCAGTTCCGGCCTATTGATTCTAACGGGATCAATATATTGTCTTTATTTTAAACTGCTTTCGATTTCAGTTTTTTGTTTATATCGGCATTTAATGCTTTGTTGCGTTTTATGCTCAATAATCCCCATTAGAGGCTCAAACTGGGACTGAGTTACTGGACAAGCTTTAACTATTTGTCATCAGTCAACAGGTATCCGTTTTTAAAAGTAATAGAGTACAAACTCACGCTGTGTCTTTTACAGACACGCCAAACCAAACACCATTAAAAATACTGAGCGTATTAAAACACTTCAAACCTTCTTTTTCTTGTGCAAAAATAAAACTGTATGTGATCTTTGTCGACGTTAACAGCGACACCCTTTAAACTGAGAAAAGCTGCTGAATGTTATTTGTTCACCTGCTTGTCTTTGTCGGTACAATCCGCTCTATTATTCGAGTTTAAATGGCCAGATTTTTAAAGGGGGTTCGGCTTGTCATTCACTGACCGGTTACCTTTAGCTTAAGCTTTGGACTGCTGCTTTAAATAGCTAACGAAGCTAACGCTTGTTAGCCGTGACAGTTCGTAACAACATGTCGAATCGTGCTGTCGTAGCTTTTTTATGGGTTTTCAATTGATGTGTCAGTAAGGTGAAAATCAAATATTATTTACTGTACCTGGCTCTGCTGAGGTCGACATAGCTGCAGTGCTGGATGGTTGGATGCTGATGCAACAATAACGTGTCCGGAAGAAGAAGCCGCGTACTAATAGTAGGAGCGGAACCAATGTTTGAGCCCGAAGCGCGGGGGGACGGAGATGACTGACGGACCATCCATGCGGAAGTTTATCAAGTTATTTCACGGAGCGGGTGAAGGAGTTCTGTTGCACTTTAATTAAGTCACTTCCCGAGTTAGCAGGTTTATCGTGGACACAGCGGCTAAATGAAGAGTTTATTTCCTCAGTTTGAAGCGATTTAAAGCGGAAATGTCGCACTTTAAGGAGTACATCGACAGAGCGACCCGGTGTTATGAGCGCTACACCGAGTATGTGAGGAGGAACCCAGCTGCTGTCGCACAGCTGGAAAGCACCGTGCGGACTCTGTCTTACCTGCTCGCAGGTGAGTGACAGCACATTTTTTTATTGATATCAATGATAATGAATAAAATGTTACACTCCTAAAAGGCTGTTTAAATGCTAACTGCAGTTATTTTTGACTCCACTTTGTCTGATAAAAGAGATGAGTTTTATTTGAACATACAAAAACAAGAAACTAGCCTCTTGTGCTTGACAGGATGACACTGGTTTTAATGTGTTTCTCAAAATAAATGTCATGACTCTTATTTTTCAGGGAGATTCACAGATTCCTCTGAACTTTCTGAATTAGGTGAGTTAAAGTCAAACAGCTGCTTCCTGTAAACAAATGTGATGTAAACAAAGACTCATGATGACAGAAATTCCCTGTAATTGTCCAGCTGAGCTGTAATTTTTGAATGTATGGGATATTTTGTAGTATTTACATAATATCATATTGAAATGTTGTATCATTTGAATGCAGTGATGTAAAAATCACTGTGCAAACTCTTTTCATTGATGATAAACTTCATCTGTTTGTCTCTCACAGTCTACTCCGCCTCTAACCTCCTGGTGCTGTTCAACGACAGTATTCTGCGTAAAGGGCTGCGATGTGCCTTCCATGTGGTGAGTTTTTCCATAATCTCAGCTTTTATTGACAGAAACAGAAACACAGGCTCAGATCACAGACACCAGAGTCGGTTTCTGGTATAAAGAAGGAAAAACAAAGGATATGATGGCAGAGACTCGAGCTGAATGAGAGTCTGAATGTGGCTCCTGTGTGCAGAATCTCTCCCAGCAGAAGCTCCTCACCTGGCTGTCCGTGCTCGAGTACGTGGAGGTTTTCCTGGAGATGGGGGCCTGTAAGCTGTGGGGGGAACTCGGCCGCTGGCTGGTGATCGCACTCATTCAGATTTTTAAGTATGTTTGCTTTTCTTGTGACCTAATGTGAAATTTTTGCACTATATTTCCATTTATTACAGATTGAAAGCACAAAACTGGAACTCAGTGTTTCAAAATTTGGCCTAATCTAACAAAGCCAGTTAAGCAAAATATAGCCAAAAGTAAATGGACACCCCTGTGTGGTGGCACTTTGTTGGAGTCTCTTTGTTTCTGACTCAGTTTTCTTCTCACATTTATTCTCAGGGCAGTTTTTCGCATCGTTCTTCTTCTGTGGTACAAATCTGGCATCCAGACTTCACCTCCCATAATCCCTCTTGACAGAGGTGCAGAGTTTGTCGGTGAAGGTCAGTCAGCTTCTTCCTCTTTTAGCTCATTCTTTTGGTTTTCAGCAGATTTAAAAAAGCTCTGAAGATCTCACAATCTCATCTCATTCGACCTGCCGGCAGAAAACAACGACACAGTTAAAGTTAGAGACCAGCTGGTGAGAAAAGTGAAGCATTAAGAAGCTTAAGAATAAATCATTGATAATGTTTCTCTGTAGATTGTTTGCAGCTTTTTTCACTGCAAAACACTCTAATGATGATGTTTTAGGCCGTAACACATATGAAAGTGATATTTCTGTGTTCCTGCATTGTGTTGTGACAGAGTGATGGATGTTTAAAGATGGACTGAGCTCGTACCGTTTCCCTCCACAGGTGATGGTGACGGGGAGCAGCAGGACGACTCCTGCTTTGTGGGTCAGAGGTCAGGACGGGTCATCAGACCGCTGGGCCGCAGTAAGACTCTTTAAAGCCCTTTAATGAATCGCTGTGTTGATTAAAGTTGAAAATTTATGCCATTTGAAGTTTCACATGGCATTAAGGTGTGAACAATTTAAACTCAAAAAGCAACTGTTAAAATGTCAGTTACTAATCTCATGTAAATAAAAGACAGCTTCATACATCCTGTCATTATTGCTTTGTACCAGTAGTTGGCAGTATTGCACATTAATGCTGGTTGCTTCGTGCCGTAAAACAGCAAAATTCATTTTCATTTGTCGTTAAAACGAGTCGTATTCATGTTGTTAGCAGCTGTGCTTTGACAAAGTTTCTGCTGTTAAAAAGATGTTTTATCGTTTCATCGTTGTGGCGTTGCAGCCCCCTCCCTGCAGGCCCGGCAGTGGGGGGCACCGAGTCAGAAGAAGAGGAGACGCAGCCTGAATGGGGAGAAGCTCCTGAGCCAGCCGACTCAGCTGAACCTCCAGGAGACCGTCGCTGAGTCGGTGTACATCGCTCGGCCTCTCGTGCATCGTATCCTTTTTACTGCTATCCAGTTTATTCAGTTTTAAATTTAAATACTGAAGCAAAACAAACAAACAGAGGAAATGTTATTTAAATACTTTTAAATTTCCTGCAGAAAATAGAAAATTATAGGGTTGTTCGTTGTTATCCGATATCAATTTAAGTGATAAATCAACATCTGTCTAGTAAGACAAACTTCAGCTGATACTAATGGTCATTTTTATCAAATCTGAAAATGCACTGAAGAGTTTTAGTTTTAGATATTTTTATTATCATTAAATAGTATTTTATGGATTATGTTTATATTATTATTACTGTTGTTTTTTATATTATAACTGTTCAGACTTTCTGTGAGTTTTTGTTGCACAGCCACAGTTTGTGTTTAACTGCACCGACTGAGGATTGTGAAGTTGCAGTACTTGTGTCGACCACTAGAGGGCACACTTTAAATTCTGTGTCTGAAGCAAAAGACTGTGATGATGCTTTTATCCAAATTAAAACAGGTGATTTCAAAAAATAGAACAAAAACATGAAGCCAAAAACACAATTATTTTACATAAAAAGTAAATGGAAGAGACAATTTTTGTTGCTAGATTTTATTTATGTGTTTTAAATGTTTTGGATTAGTGTTTGGGTCAGTTTTTATTTTCCAGTTTTTCCTTAAAGCAAACCCTCCTGGCTGCAGTACTCAGCCTGGGACTCTGTGGAAAACAGTCCTGGAAGCCGTGGCTCATCTCTGGACTCCTCGAACTTTCCAGGTAAACAAGTTTTCTTCTTTGCAGTGTTTAATCACATTTGTCTTGTTATAAATAATCACATTTCAGATGCCATTCTTGATCTTAATCTCGAGAAAACTGGTTTCATTGTTTTAGAAATAAATATCTGGAGGAAACTTTGAAGGAAACCTTTTTTGGAACAAATTATTTTAGGATTTATTTTTAGTTTTTTCTTCTGAAATATTAACTGAAGGCAGAAAAACTGAGTTCAGTGGCTTTGTCATGAAATTTGTCCTGTTCATGAATAATTAAGCTGCAGGTAAAAACAAATAAATCATTAATACAAATGTGAAAAATGTGACTTTGGAAGAAGTTAAATCTTTTTTAAATTGTACATAGATTTCTTAAATGTGTTTTATTAGATGTTTGTTGAACGGTTGCACAGTTTTAGTCACTGAAAACATTGAAACAGGCTGCAGATCACAAAGTGTTTGCTTCCTCTGAAGTCCTTCATGCAGAACGAAGCTCAGCTCTTCAGTTTGTTTTCAGATTTCTATCAGACTCGATAAGTGAAGCCGAGTTATGAAAACATGAAAACTGGTTTCACTTCCACAGTGTGAGAACTTAACTCAGTTTTTTGTTTCTCTTTAGCTTCGCTGTGCTCAATGACACCAAATTTAAAAACCGATGGGAAAAGGCCGAGATGAGGAGGAGGACGTTCCTGCTGCTGTATTATCTCCTCCGCTCCCCCTTCTACGACAAATACTCAGAGTAAGTGTCTCATTAATGTTGAATTAAGTTACAATTTCTCCTTTTTGTCAAAGTAATAATTCATCCAAAACCCCAAAGATATGTGAATTACAGTTATAAAAATACAGAAAAACAGCAAATCCTCACAATGTCGCAGCTGAAACCAGAAAATGTTTGTAAGTTTTGTTTGAAAAAGTCACTTTCATGATTATTTTCAACTGATTAATTGTCGTCTTTAAAGAAATACACCAGTGTGCAGTGAATGCAGTTTTGAATTTGTCTAAAACTGCAGAAAAAGCTTGACTGTTTTATTTTGTTGCAGATTAAATCGAGTTTTAACGCTTGTGCCTGTTTTTTTTCCGCCTGCAGGGAAAAGATGCTCTTCCTGCTGCGACTCCTCGCTGATCACATCCCAGGAATCGGCCTCGTAGCTCGTAAGTGAAGCTGACCTCCACGTGAGCCGTTCGAGCTCCTGAGTTTTTCTTTAACAGTAAATATTTATGACTCATCTCAGATTAACCAATAAAAACTGAGCGAGTCTGCTCCGTCAGGTCTGTGTGGGCGGGGCTTCACACCAGATCTGAACTTAAACTTCCTGACAAATGCAACAAACATTGAATAAGGAAGTAATGTCAATTAAATTTAAACATTTTTTACAGAAATAATTTTCAATTTAAACTTGTTTTGGA
The DNA here is from genome assembly GCA_029814665.1 of Acanthurus lineatus. Lineage (NCBI taxonomy): Eukaryota > Metazoa > Chordata > Actinopteri > Acanthuriformes > Acanthuridae > Acanthurus > Acanthurus lineatus. The sequence continues at coordinate 29,333,657 of JAPZDV010000001.1, forward strand.
TCAAACAGGAAATCATCATTAATTTCAGGGGAAGTGTCTGTTCACCTGAAGTGTTATGTTTCAGGTTTTTTGTTTTAGAGGTTTTAGTGATGCAGAACTTTAACATGATGTGTTTTCTGCTCTAAATGTTCAAGAACGAAGCTGAAGAGTCTGAAAAAATCAAATAAAATGAAACTTTGTGACTTTGGAAAGAAGAAAAAAAGAAAATGAAAAATTAAATGAATGAACTTTAACAGCATTCTGGGTTTTGTCTTGTCTGTCTGCCTGCCTGCCTGTCTGCCTGCCTGCCTGTCTGTCTGTCTGCCTGTCTGCCTGCTCAGGCCCTCTGATGGATTACCTCCCAACATGGCAGAAGATCTACTTCTACACGTGGGGGTGAAACCTGCGGGGGGCGCTCTGATTTGTGCCGACGGCTGGAACGGGATTCGTCACAGAAACGGACTCTTTTTCTTCTAAAATCTGATCAAATCACGTGGAAACGATCGCTGCAGACTGACAAACACAATATCTCTCTTTTTGTTTTGTAATTTTGAAGTATTTTTGTGAAAAACAACCAACATGATTGTTGTGATTTCATGTTTCTCTGATCAGCAGATTTTCTTCCTTTAAGTCTCACAACCATGTTTCTGTCAGAGCGACGGTTTGTTTCACGCAAACAGAACGGCCTCGTGCGTCAGCGGCGACTTAATGACGTGTTTCTTTTGTCTGTACATTGAATTTTATCCGCATTGACAGTCTGTATGATGTATATGGCAGAACTTTTGTGAGCTTTGTTCCCATGCAGCGATGCTTGGCTGCATTGTTGAGGCGTTGGCGGCGGCTGCAGGGCGGAAACGTTTTGAGAGAGCGCTCACACCTGAACGACTGACTGAGGACGCACATGAAAGCCGTGTGAAAAGACCTCGGCCTGATTTCCACGTTGAATTTCCGGTTCTTGATTCGGTGTTGGTGCTTTTGTGCCGACACTTTGCCAACACAAACATCTGAGCTTCTGTAGAAAAAATACCAGCAGATTAAAACATCATGGGAACTCGTGAGACAGAAAAAACAGGTTTGAAGTTTGGGTGTGAGTCACAGAAAGGACACAGAAGTGCTTTCAACCTTTATTAACATACTGAATAAGTTTCTTTTTTTGTAGCCTACAAATAAATAGTTGAACGTTTCATCCTTTCAGTCCATGTTTGTTACTTTTTTTTGGAGTTTATCACGGGTGGGACACACGAGGAGAAGTGGGACTCTCTCCATCTATCAGAGAAAATGACAAACTGGTTTCCAGACTTTTCATCTGTTTGTCTTTTTTCTAAAACTAGTTGAATGTGAAGTCTGCAGAGAAACGAAAAGGTGGCGGGTGAAACACATCAGTCGCCGTCAGTCTGATTTTATCTCAGACGCTCATATTAAACTGGTTTGGTTGAATTCAGAAGTTACCTGCCTGGAATTTAAATTTGTCTGCAAACAGAAGTCGAGAAATACTGAAAGGTTTCTCTGTTTCGAGACAAATCGTTCAGTTTATTTTTAATCGGCAACAGCTCAGGAATATTTATCGTTGGCCAACAGGTTAGAAAAATGTAAACTGAAGACTTCGGCCTTCCGCGGTTCAAAAGGTTTAACAACAACAAAAGGCAGTAAAACGTCGTGTGTGTGTTTTCAGAGTTGCAGACTTCAGATTCAACCAGCGACACATGCAAGTGAAGCTTCTTCGGAGCTGCATAGTCAGAACCGTCGCTGTTTCATGAGCTGGGACTCAGCAGGTTCGATCCGACTGAACCGACTGATTCTCTGCAAACTGTTCACAACCTTTTAGAGTCTTTATTTACAACTGCTGTTTACGTTTGATCCCCTAATTTGAAATCTCCAATTTAAAAATGTCTCCAGTGTGTCGAAACACGACCAAGCCGGAGGAAAATTTCATGATTTTTTTTTTTTTTTAAAAAGACAGATAAATAAATAACCGTAGCAGCTGAGACACCAAACGTTTGATGCTCCGATGTTTCGGACAGAAATGCTGATTCCAAGCTCACGAGTCATCAGATTGTAAAGACGGCTGGCTGTCGGTAATCAAACAAACAAACGTGGTTTCTTGTTTAAAATAACGCTGGAAGTTGAAAAAAAACTATCCTCCATTTTTTTAATTACACGATAAAAACAAACAAAAAAAAGACTTAAGCATGAAATATTCGATAATATAAATCAGGAAAAAAAACACTTTGATTCATGTAGAAGAAATAAAATGTAGAAGAATTTAACTCTGACATCATTTTGAAAACTAAGACCGAAAATTTCTCGACAGTAAATTACAACACGACTCTCGGTTCAGAAAGGATTTCACCCCGTGATGGTTTCCGTTCTGTCGTGAGAATGAAACTCAAGAGTCTGCAGATGAGAATGAGAGAAGAAAATACTGTCTCACTCCTGGAAAACTGTCTCTAGAAGAAGACGGGTGACGATTCTCTTTATTCTCTTTTCCCCCCCATGCAATCCCTGCTCCCCGTCTCTCGTCCCGTCTCCTCCGTCCAAATGCTCGTGTCAGTGAGGCGGCTGGTTGGCTCTACACAGGCGTTAGTTAAAATGTCTTCCCACAGGTTGATGCTCCGAGTCTCGGGGTCGATCAGTAGGAGCCGTAACGATCCTGAAACGACGAAAAGAGCACGAGATGAAATGAGAAGATGATCCAGATGTTGAATCACTTCGCAGATCAGTTTCAGTTTCAGAGGTGTGAAGTCTCACCTGGATTGTATTCATGACGCCGTTGGCGAGGACGGCCATCTTGCCCGCGACGGTCTTCACGCCTTGTTTGAACTGTGCGATGTCGGGGCCGGAGGGGAGGACGCTGTCGAAGCCTGATGACCTCCCTGTCAGGAGCACAGAGGAGGAGGAGGAGGTTCAGTGACACACATGAAAACGAATCCATCACAGGAGGTTTGTTTCTGGTGGGAGGGGCAAGTTCAAAACAAACAAACAAACAAACAGACAGACAGTTTTACCTTTATGGTCGCTGCCGTCCCCGAACAGATCGGCTGAACTGATGGAGGTGCTTCCTGACATGGTCTCCAGTCTTGTCTTTGCATCATACTGAGAGGAAAAGATCACAGTCAACAGCTGAGCGACGACACGAACGAATCATCTTCATGTTTTATATTTTAAAAAAAAAAAAGCTGCAGAGAGTTTTAGTTTGTATTTAAACACTTGAAGTTTTACAGCATATGTGTCAAACTCAAGGCCCGCGGCCACATCCGGCCCCGGTGTACAATTATATCCGGCCTGTGAGATCATTTTATACAGATCTAATATTATTGTTTTTAATGGCCCAGTGATATGAAGCGCTGATAACATATAAACTACAGATCCCATAATGCACCGCAACAACTGTCTTGCCGAACAATCCGCTACCTGGGAACATTCCTGCGTCAATCAAGTCAAGCGTCTGTTGCTGTAAACAACCATAAAGTCAAAGCTAGCGGCTAACAATGGCGAAGAGAAGAGTTGATTCTGAAAACAGCCTTTTAAAACCGATGTGAGGCCGAGTTTATGTTTACTGACATCGCCGGTGAACCCGTGTGTCTTATTTGTGGAGCTAAAGTGGCTGTAATTAAGGAGTTTAATCTAAGACGGCACTACGAGACAAAACATCAGGATGCAGCGAGTTCATATTTTGAATTTGTATAATTTTGACAGGAGATCTTTTTATGGAGAGCAAAATATTTGAAGCTATTCAAAGTTTAAGTTTATTTATTCTGGAATAATATTCCTGCCTGTTTTTATTCATATTTATGTTCAAAAAACATTTAGTTTTAGTGAGTTCAATAAATGTTTATCCTGTTCAGCCCGCGACCTAAAGTGTGCTTTGAGTTTGACAGAGTTCAGACGAGCCGTCTCACCTCTGCGCTGCTCTCACGACCGAAGAACATGTCTGAAGAAATCGCCTTCGCGTTTGCAAACTTCTGCCTGGCTTCGCTCGACTCGGACACTGGAGCTGAAACGTCGGCTTTTCTCCTGCTGGGGAGTCTGAAACGAACAGGGGGGGGGGCAGACGTCAGAGCTGCACTCGGTCCGACAAACATCACTGGTTCATTTTGTCTTTGTGAAACACAGACTGAGCGTGTGTGTGTGTGTGTGTGTGACGGATACCTCTCTCCGATTGGCTGAATACTAGAGATGGTGACCTCCTCTTTGGGGTCTTCTTTCTCCAGAGCCCAGGAGGTGGTGAAGGAGGCGGTCCCTCCATCTGCGTCCCACCGAGACCCAAAACTGTCGCTCACTGTAAACGGGTTGTCCTTGTACCTGAAACGTCAGGAGCAACTGATTAACAACAAGTTCCTGCTCATCTGAGACTCAACTTCCTGCTCTGAAATCAAACAGCTGATGCTCCGATTCGACCGGCTGTCATACGAACTTTGGGGGTCCGGAGGTGAAACCGGGCTCATCAAACAGATCCAGTTTGGAGCGAGAGGAGGACTTTGCTCCCACAGGAGTTTCCTGCTCGATCACCTGCATCTCTGACATCACTGAGTGAGACACGGCGCTGCAACAGGAAACACACACTCTTTTAGAGACGAAACACACACTTGTGACGAAAATGTGAAGCATCCTGCATCAAAAAAGCAGCTTCTGTTTCTATGAATGAAGCTGATCTTCTGCAGAGAAACATCAGGCAGAAAAAAAGGATGATAAAGGGTTTGTGTGGTCACCTCCTGTTTCCGAAGCCCATCCCCAGCCTCTCGGCCTGCTCCCTCTTCTTGCCCTCCAGGTTCTGAAGCTTCTTCTCCTCCATCTTCCTGTCGATCTCCAGCTCTTTGTAGGCCAAACGCATCGAGGCCACACTGCAAAAGCCAGAGCGAGTGACTTCAGAGGACAGTTGAAGGGGTTTCAATGATTACAAATGTTTTTCATAAGTTTTATTTCTAATTTTGTGAGACAGGAACTAAAACAAATAACAAACCAATAAAGATCAGATCGTTTTTTAAACTAAAAACAAATAGTTAATCCTTTTTTGGATGGATTTACCAAACCAACAGTTTCTGCAAACAAGGAGAAAATAACAGATGAAGTAATAGATTTGTTCTCCTCACATCGACTCCTCGGCTTGTTTCTTCGCCTCGGCAGCTTGCTCCTCCCTTAGCTTCTCCGCCACCTGCGCCTGCTTCTCCACCTCCGAGAAACTCTTGCTGCTCACCTTCTGGGCTCCGAGGCCTTTCTTTGCACCGAGCTGCACCGGGAGGAAACATGGGAGGCAGATTGGTTAAAGAGCTGAGCGCATCACGCATGTCTGCTGAAACACGTCAGACTGATGATGAACACAGTAAAAACAAACTTCAATCTGACTTAATGCAGCAAAAAAAAGAGAAAGTCTGTTAATTCCAAACATTTTTCTTCCTTGTAAAAACTCAACACCTGCTTCACCCACAATGCAATTAACCTGCCATGAGATTCAGGTGTGTTATGCTAATAGCAGCTAATGTAGCCTGGAGCATCTACTTCTCTTTAAAATAAGAAAGGAAGAAGACTCACCCCTTTCTTAGCAGCCATGGGCTTCTTTTTTCCAATAATGGAAGGCTTCACTTCTGCAACACAAGAAGGAATCTGTTAAAAAACTTCAAAATGTCCTGAAGCCTCCGTTAGTCAAAGGAAGCAAAGTGAGAACGCAAGAAAAACACAAGGTAATATCACAGGAAATCGGCTCTGAGACTCTGCTTGGTCGGAGTTTAATGTTAATTCCCAAACTGCGTTTGCTGAGCTGAGCACAGTGAAGCGAATGAACCGAAGCATTTCAACCTGCAGACCTTCACTGAATCACCAGCAGCAGAAAAACCGAAAGCTCAGCGACGCTGATGTTAGTCAGACAGTTTACCTGCATACGAACTTTAAACATGAGATAATTAACATTTAAAGAAAAAAAGGAACAAAAACAGAAACAAATCATCTGTCAGAGACTCAAATACTTTTATTCAACTCCTGTGAACTCAGAGAGTCTTTGCTTTTTGATTTATGACTCCACAAAGTCAACGTGTCACAACTGAAACTTTTGCCAGCAGCAAAATACTTGTGCACACACTGAAGACCTGCTGGTATGTAAAGAAAACTGAACAATTACTCCTTTGTTTTCACACAGCGCAGCAGCCCTGGTTAGCTTCCTCTGACTGACTTTTACCTGGTTAGTTAACCGGTTTGTTTATCAGAAACAGCTCATGACTATCACAAGCTCTCCAGCGTGAAAAGCAGAGGAGGCGGCGTGGAAGCGGCCAGCGAGATGCTAAACAAGCAACACAACCATGCGTCCGAGGCATCAAACAGCCACCGCAAACCACAACTACGTCCACACCGGTCACCTCTGGGTGTCCATCCGTCCTGTGATGACAAACGCATGGAGTCCTCTACACCAACCAGTGACGACAACCACCAACCAAAAACACAGAAGAAACTGATTTAACTGCAGAAGAACGTCTGCTGTCAACAAAGTTTGAGCCCAAAATAAGACTGAAAACACTGCTGGTCAGATCACCAACACTCATGATTACAGACTGAGAAATAATCAGCAGAAAACACGTTTAAAAACACAGAAACAGGACATTTTCATGGGTATGAAGAGAACATTTTATGACAACGTTTTAAACTTCTTGTGATGTGCACATCAAGCAAAGAGTGAGCAGGTATTTATTCTATTACTCTACTGATAATTACAACTTTGCACTTTCAATTAAAATTAATTAAAAGGTGAATGTGTGATAGTTGGACAAAACCCAAACCAGAAGCACAAAGACACTCAGTTCTGCATGAATTTAAGTGTTTCTTACTGTCATTTTCATTGTTACACTGTTATAATAAACAGTGATAAAGTACCATGAGAGACAAAAGGATGAGGAGGAACACTGAGTCAGGTTCTGTTCCTCTGAATAAGCATGAGTGTCAAACATGAGCAGGAACATCAGAGCTGACAGAGCTGAAGTCCCTGAGTTTGTGTTTTTCCTCTCAGAGGCTGAATGGAGACGACAGACTCACCGATGGAGGCTTTGGGCGATGTGCTCAGACCGTCGATGCTCGGCCCGTCCTCTGGTTCTGCGGAGGAACCGACAAGAAACGAGTCAAGCAACACATCAAAGATACATCATTAGAGGTGCCGCAGCGTTTCTGCGACGAAGAGGAAACTGTCTCATGAGTTTAGCGTCGTCTGATTGGCTCTTTGGCCTTTCTGAAGATCACTAATCACACTGTTTACAAAGAAACTGGCCATTCAGTCGCCGACCAATCAGAGTTCGGCTCCATGCAGGAGTTCAGAGCTCAACAACCTCAGTTTGTCATGCGGTCTGTCTGCAACCCTGATGACATCACTATGACATCATCAGGTCTCCCGACCTCAGAGCCGAGAACACGGAGGCCTGTTTTACTCACGGGCGTCATCTTGGCCTTTAGCCATCATGTCCATCAGCTGGGGGGTGACGGCGGCTCCATTCTGCTCGGGTTCAGAGGGCGGAGCCATGTTCCAGTCGTTCGCAGGCTGAAAACATTAAAACATGAGAATTCATGAAGATCAGTCCTTTTTTACATCACTTTTATTCACGTTCTTCAAACATTTGCACCGACCAAATACTTAATTCAAGGTAAATCAGCCTTTTCGTCTCATCACAGACACGTCAGTTATCCTGAACATCAGCTGAAGAGCAACAACATACTTCAGTACATCAACATGAACAATCCTGCGTATTGATAATACACATTTGATTCTTGTTTAGATTTTCTGATCAACTTCTTTATTTGTTTGAGGCTTATGGCCTCAATAACAACTTAAATACATTTGTGTTGTATCTGTTTTGTTGTTTATCGATTTAGAGATGAACTCAAATCTTCAGAGACGATTACAGTTTCAAATTTACTTTTTAATTTCATTTTATTTGTCAACTCCTAAAAGTTCTCTTAAAAATGCTTATATGTTTTATTTATATGTTAAAATCAAATACTGGCAAAATTGTTAACCTGTCAAATATCATATTGGTCTAAAAAATCTGCTTAAAGAGCAAAAAAGAAAAACATTTCTGTGCTTCTTTGAACATAAACAGACATTCTTGGCTACTTGACAAACATATTTATGACAAACATGTTTATTGACGACGGCAGCAGGTCGCGACTCTGCAGAAAACACACCTGTGTATGTTCGGCAAAGAAGTCTGTCTCTTTCTTCTCAGGAGCTGCAGGAGTTCCTGCTGCAGTCGAGTCGATCCACAGCTGAAACAGGACAGACGGTTTGTTTTTCACTGAGCCCGTAATCATGTTCACACAGGAAACTCTTTGCTTATGATGTGATCATCTTACGTGATTCCTTCTGGACTCTGAACTGGATCTGCTTCCACAGTTCAGACACTGATAACCACTTAAGATAACCACTCTTATGTAAAATGTCAGTGATCCAAAGGACACCGGTTCATTTCTGCTGTTTTGACTCTGAGTGTTTCGGCAAAAGTCACATGATAATCACAAATTAACAGTAAATACTTAACTTAGAATATCAGCAGACAAGTTGCTGCTCAGTTATTACAAAGTGCGGATGTTCATTGTAAATGCATTTCATCATTATTTCAGTCCTTGTTTTTCATCTGACAGAGATTAAATGGACCAGAATAAGGTGTGTTTATGTGTGTGTTCGTGTGCAGAATGTCCTGAATGTTCCAGGCAAAGTTACAGTTTAGTGTGAGTTTGTTCTCTGGCTGAGATCCTTTTCAGTAAACTAATGTGTCCTTTGTCTGGTTAGGATTGTTAAAATCAAACTTGTGTCTGATCATGTGAACTCTGTGAGTTAAAAACAGGCTCAATTAAAATCCTTCATGGCAGAAATCACTGAAGAGTGAGTGGATCTTTTCCTGCCATCGCCTGCGACAGCCTGCAAGCTGCTGCTGACAGTATCAACACAAAAACAAGACACAAACAAAACAGAAAATCTGTCACGATTTAGACTAAAAGTCGTGGTTGTTTTGTAGCAGAATACTCACATCTGTGCCATATTTGGACAGAGCAACGTTTGCCATCTGCCGAATCTTCTCTCTGTACATCTGAGCTGCACGGCTGTTGTACTTCGCATTGGTGTCGTTTGTGGAGCAGCCGTGCTGACGGAAAAACGCCGTCTTCAGACAGACAGACAGACAGGAAGTTACAACATCACATCACAGTCATCTGACCAAACAACACTAACTGATTAAACTACGTAAAACACCGGACATTAGCATGATGTATCGTGTGTTTTTAATTCATTTTAACATTATTCAGCCCTGTTTTGTCTCAGATCGGTCAGTCTGACTTACCGCATTGGCATTTCCTCCGACCTGCATACATCTGAGCTGAAACCAGTTCCAGTTGGAGTCCAACTCAGTGGACCTGCGACAAAAACATGGAAAGTCAGCACTTCAGTATTCCAGCTATGCTCCTGTGATATGGAGGCATTATGGTTTACTGCGCTACTTAGAAATCTTAAAAGTTTGGTTTCTAATACAGTCAAACTCCTCTCCTCAAACTGATGTCTCTCTAGGAAACTAATTTCTATAAATAAGCTTAAATCATGCTCAGGAATCAAGATGTTTCTTGCATTCTTTAATCATCACATCACAGAACTGAAAAGCGATAAAAAAGCATCTTGAGGTGCTAACAGATGCTAACCTCCAATCCAGGCATATGTGACATATTTATCTGACAGCAGCACAGCTTTTACATTTGTTTTCATTGTTAACATAAGTCCTGTAATTGATCATACACATCCCCAGTGCCATTTGAAGAAGGTATGACGATATGAAAAGAACTATATGTGTCATAAACACCTGGTTAGGACACTGTAGGTCTCTGAGTCAGATCGTAGCCAAAATGCATTCAATGTACTTGACAATTAGAACTTTACACTTTAACTTTACTTCACAGCGGTGTGATTGTGGCAGCCATGATTGCTGCTGTGTGACGCTGAAGCACACCTGATGAAGCTGAGATGAACTCCCAGGGAGCGGTGGATGCCGGAGCAGTCAATACACAGGAACACACCGTACGGGATGCTCGCCCAGCTCGGGTTTTTGGCTGCACAGTCAAAACATACCTGGACACAAATGGAGCGTGCGTGTCATCACAAAGGTTATTATATTGTTATGAAGCGACACAGCCAAGGATGTCACAAAAGTACACAAAAAACCATGATTTCTAAAACAAGTTTGTCAGTAAAATTAAAAAACAAACAAAAGAAACATACAAAAACATCTTTCTATTGACTCTTAATTTGGGAAAACTTTTGAATATAGAGACGTGGGCTGAATGTGGTAAAGAGTAGATAAAACTTTCTGTAATAATAGAAGCTGAAGGAAGTTTTTACACACATAAGATCCTGTATCTTCCTCTCATTATTGAAAATTAAATTAAAGGCAAGACAGGCCTCTTCCTCATTTGGATTCAATAGACATGTTTGCTTGCTCTGCATCAACAGTTTTTCCTGTAACTCAGTGTCACATATCAGCTCATCATGTGGTGTAAATGTTGTCCTTTCAAAATATATTTCCTAACCTGACTCTGAACAGTCTCACAAGCATCAGAGCAGTTCACGTTTCTTCATTAACCCCACAAAAAAACATTTTCACTGACTTATTAAACAACCTATTCTGACTTGTCAAAGCAGGACAAGAACCAGTGGAATGACTAATTGCTGTAATTATGTCTTGTTTTCAGCGTCTACTGCAGAACATGAAGCAATTAATCATGTTATTCTTGGTCACACCTAGTTTTACCAATTATCATTGTTACTGCAAAAAGGTTTGGTAAACCACTGGAACAGACTGTACACAAGGTTCCTAATGTAGGTCTTGTAATGTATTTAAATCCAAAAATAAAAGTAAATTACCATTGGAATATTACAGAAACTCATATACCAAGATATCACTTAATATATACTGTAAAACATAAGCACTGGAAACAATCTGGTTTTTATAAATGGGGGGAGGGGAGATTGAAATCTTAATCTTACAACAAAAACAAGGAGATATTGAGAAATACTGGATTTTCATTTATGTCTAAATAGTGGCCAGTCTCTGGTAGAGCTAAAAAAAAAAAGTAGATCTGAACAATTATTAACTTCTCTGATAACTGATTACTGATATCAGTCGTTTGCAAAGCAAGAAGTTCATTATCTTGACTTCATCTATGGGAAAACTTGTTCATTTTCTCTTCTAAATTTTTAATTATTACCTGGACATATTAGCATTTATAACTATTAGTTAGATAAGACATATAAATTGGTCAAATTTGGACTTTAGTGTTACATTTTTCTGTCTTTTCTGTCCACTGAACTAGAAACAAATTGCCATATTACTTGATAATTTAAAATACCTACAGGTTTGAGGCCATGTCCCTTATTTCTGGAGAAAAAAAGACACTTAAAATGGGATAGATGATGGAGTCTTTACATACAAGACTGGATTTATCATTAATGTTCAAAATAAAGACTTTAATGAGAAAACAAAAGGTGTCAGTCTGTCAGAGTCTTATAGGAAACTTGTTCAGGCCCGACCGGGTAACGTTACAGCTCAGGAGCAACAAACATCCAAAATACACTGGAAGCTCATTGAGTTTAACGTATATAATCAATACATTGATTGGAATATATTAGACATCGATGTTAAAATGACCACATGGACCTGACAGCCAAACTTCAACGCTGCTACACATGATGTTGTCACTATAACGCAGTTAGCGACATATGGTGTAATACTGTCGATCGCAACGACTTCAAATGTTTGACGTCAACGTTGATGTTTTTACTAAAATATCGACTTTTATTGTTTAATATGTTAAGTCAAACCAGTTTACATATCATCTATAGATTTCATGGATGTAGTTTAGGCTGAGGGGTTGGCTTCATCATCAGACACAAACCGTATACGTGGCCTTTATGTTTGACTGAGTTACCGGCAGGCTAGCAGCCGTTAGCTTCGCTCTGCGGTCTGACCCTGTGACGGGGCCTTGCTAGCTAGCTAGCTAGCTAGCTAGAAAACAGCTAGCTAAGCAGCTAACCGCTTTTTAGCGAACAGATGAAGCTAACCGACGAACTGCCAACCGTAAAAACGTTAACGGGACGATAAAAACACGGCACCGGCGTCTTGTAAGGTTACCTTGTTTGTAGGAATCGATCTCAGTCTTTTGAAAATGGTAAGAATTTCAGTCTTATTTGGTTCCGTAGCCATCTTGCCACTGTGACAATTTCCATATGCTGACGTCACTACGGGTCCTCGTGTGCCTCAAATCTATGAAACGCGAATGTTGTCCTTGACCGACGCCGCTGGATTACGTAAGACACAAAAAATCCTCTAAAGTCAAATGATCAGTGCGCAGAATATAAATAGTTTATAATAAATATTAAAATTGTTTTTTTGTTTTGTTTTTTTTTAAACAAATGTCATTGTTAACTGTAATATTGAAATAATCGAAAACGCTTATTGATTGACCCTGTCTTAGTGCTCAGCCAATCAGTATTAAGCTCTTTAAAAGGCTCAAAGATCAAGATTAGTCAGGTTCAGGTCTGTTTCTTTGGTGTCCAAAAGGCTTTGTAGCTTGTTTTGCTTACATAATGTCGAGTTTACATTAAATTCTGCCTAGATAAATGAGTTAAATTATTTTTTTCACAAAAAATGGTTGTACCAGTAAATTATTTTTTAGCAGAATTTCATTATTTACTTATTTAAACATATTTATATGAGTTTCCTCTTAAATTACAGCTCAGCAACTACTGTGTTTAAGGTTTGCCTTATTTACTGCAGAGTACATTAGAGAAAGATTTTTTTTTTATTTGCATCTATGTTGAATCAATAAATCCATTTTCTAACTAACAAAATAAGGGAAGGCCCCTTAAAACTTTCTCAGACATTTAATCCAGGCAAGATATTTGATAAAGTTAGTCTGAAAAAAATGTAATAATTAAAAGTGCAAGAATATGATGATGGGGGATGTAAAGTTAGATTTCTGAGCACATACCAGAAAATCCTGCCATTTATAACCAATAATCAAAGTTTTTATCCTTCTTTTTTTATTATTATTTTCAATCGAAGCCCAAAAGCAGAGACGCTCCATCATGTGGACTGTGTGGGTGTGGTAAGTTTCCATCTTAATAGACAGAAGCATTTTGCCCCGTGGCAAATAGAGCTCATGCTCATCAAATGTCATCACCTTTTGATCAAATTATTGCTGAAATCTGATTGGAGCAGAGAAGTTTTGTCAGTGTTTTCCCAAACAAGCCCCGCCCACTTTTAAGCAACAAAAGTGAGCAGCGACAAAAACACAAATTCAGAAACTTGTTGTGTTTAAATAATAAAAACTGCTCTGGACTCTAAAAACAGATTATGATAATTTAAATCAGTGCATTTTAAAAAACAAAAATAATTTCTCACAAGTTCATGTGGTTATTTTTAACTCTGTGGACGAGATTTAATACAACTAAACCATGAAAAGGTTTCATAAAAAATAATGAAGAGTTGTACGTTATGTTACAGAAAAATACAAAAATATAAAACACATAAAAAGCAAGAAGTTTGTATATAAAACTTTAGTTTTACATGTTGGTTTTGATTCTTTCATATCTTCATATTTCTTCCATCACAGCTGCCAACCTGCATTCCTGCCTGCGGCTCGTGTCTCCGCCATCATGTTGTTCTCCGAGCTGCTGTAATTAGTTACGTTCCTTTGATGTTTTTGTTGTAAACTTTATGAGGAACATGGTGGACAGAAGACTAATGTACAAACTTAATTTTTGTTAAAAACGCTGTTGTATTGGCTGATGCCCACTTTTACTCAGAAGGTTTCAAAGTCTTTGAGCAAGTAAGTTTTATTTTCTCACAAAAGGATCAGCCAGATTATATTTGATTCATTTTATTTACTCGGTTCAACCTCTATGTCTTGTTCTTCTCATGTTTTTCAGGTAAAAGCTGTAAAAAGTCAAATAAACCACATGTTTTGGTGGTTGACTGTGTTCATTTGAAGTGTGTTCTGGTTCCCTTTGTGCAGCTCGAGGGCAGGATCACCTCAAAATAATAAAATGAAACACTAAAACTGTCCTGCATGTCACGTTAATCACTTGATCTCCTCAGAAAGAATGAAGTCAGTGAGAGTTGCCTCCCATTTGAGTCCTGAGAACAAAGCTGATGTGACTGAGATGCTTCAGTTTGTCCCAGCTGGTTTAATTAACTGTCTTGGTGTCAATAATCATCACACGACACGGCGTCCGTCCATCAGAAGAAATTAGGTCACAATGTTTAGGTCTTATAAATGTTCAGAGGGAACTGGAGGCCCCATCAGATGCAACCTGTTGACCTCCAACCAAAGCCAACGTGTCCTCCTTTATAATCTGACTTAAGTGTTGATCATTTAAAGATGAACAAAAGCTTCTAAAAACAGAAGTTTTATTTTAGTGCAGCTCAGATCTGGTTCGTCCTGTCGGGTGAATTCCAGAGGAGCCGCCTCGCATCTCTGACACTGAAACTGACTGAACAAGCTTTCGCTCGGGCAGATTTTTGTCAGACATCATGGAGGCAGGTGCTCTTCTTCTCCTGCTGCTGTTCAGCTCGTTGGGAATCGCTTCGACTCTCAGCTTTTATGGAGACAGCGTCAGTTTCATGCCTCCGCAGAGGAAGGCGGATGGGACGCTCACGGTACACTCATGCTTTTACTTTAAAGTTTTATTTTCATCATTTTTTGTTAAAAAACAAACAAACAGAGGATTTAAGGCGACTTATTTCTGTGTTGATTTCACTGTTTGAGCTTAAAAAATCTGCTTTTAAGCCAAATATGTAAAAGTAGAATAAGAAAATATCTGAATCAGTAATTTTACTGACTTGAACACTGAAGGTGTGTTTATTCGCCGTACCTGCAGCCAGAGCTGTCAGGTTATCAGGTTCTCACATCTAAAACGATGGTTTTTCAAAATCTATACAAATTTTAAAAAGGCATTAATGCTTTAAGTCAAATTAATCTTTAACTGTGTGTTTTATGTCTTGTTTTCACAAATTAACTGCATGCAAAATGTGAGAGTATGCAGGTCTGAAACCATAACTGGACAAAAACATGCAAAAAATACAATTACACTGAATTTAAATAAATGTTTGAGTCACAGTTTATCATGTGTATACTTTTAACAGGATATAAATACTTCATATTTACATCACAGTGACTTCTGACTGAGGACAGGAGGCAAATTTGTGATAAAAAATGTAAAATCAGGTTAATGAACATTAATGTTTTCCTCACTTTGTTTCCTTGTTTTTAAACCTTTTCTGCCCTGAGTTAACTGCTGTTTTCTCTGTTTGTAGCTGACTTTGTATCACAGACAAAATGGAAAAAGTGACTGTAAAAACGAGTCACTCATCACATGTGACAGCGGGATGTGCACCGACTTTGATAAATCCAGCGTTGTGCAAACGGACGGAGATGACACGGGTCAGAACAGGTGGTGTCAGACCGAAGGCAGGACGACGGCCACCATCATAACCAATAAAACCAGCGTCTCACTGACGTAAGTCCAGCTCACAGGGAAACTACTTCTCTGTCTCATTTCAAACTTGTTCTGCACATGTGACAGAAAACAAGGAGAGTTAAAACACAGAAAACTTAGAGGATTATTTTGATGCAGAATGGCTGTTAGGACATTTGTTGTTTTTTGTTATTTAATGAAGTTTGGTCTGAAGTTTGCACTGAATCACAGAAAATCAGCTGACAAGTCACAGTTTAAACTCCTGCAGAGGATCCAAAACAAGCAAACAAACAAACAAAAATGGTTGATCATTTGGAGCCCGATGGCTTCCTCAAGGATCAATATGATCACAAGTCGTTCGTAGTTTTCTGTCTTTAAATTGTACTATTGTTAAATAAATAAACAGCATCATTAACATGCAGTTAGTGTAAATGTATTGCACAGTTTTGATCTTTCTTGTCTGATTGTTGCAATAACAATAACAACATTAATAATAATAATGATAATAATAATAATAATAATAATAATAATAATAATAATAATTTTCTCTACATATCAAGAAACTTAATCCTTCATTTTTTTTCAAACATTCAAAGTCAACACATCTGGAGATACGAGGTTTTCACTGTAATCTGAAAAGTAACTAAAGTTTCAGAGGTAAATAATGTACTTTTTTCCTTCCTGTGTTTGTCTGAGACGTAGTAAAGTAGAGGTGTGAAGTTGCATAAAAAGGAAATACTCAGGTAAAGTAAAAGTACCTTCACTTTGTACCTAAGTGCTGTACTTGAGTTAATGTGCTTAGTTACATTTCACCACAGTGAGACAGGAAGTGCAGGAATGTTGTACGTGAGAACAGCCATTGGGTGTGTGTGCAGGTGTGTGTGCAGAGCATTAGCGCGTGTGTGCAGGTGAGTGGAGGGATCAGGTGATCACATGATCAGGTGATCACATGATCAGGTATCAGCATCCAGACGGATGCTGCGGGTGTCTGACGTTGCTCCTGCTTCCTCTCAGGGACTCGGGATGCTGCTGGGAGCAAAACGTCAACGGACAAACAAACTGGAGGACCGAAGCCGAGTTGAACCTGGGAACTCGATCTGATCTGCACTCCCTCAACAGCTGTCCGGTCACCACGACGGTGGCGTCTTTACGGTATGAAGCATTAAAAACACACAGGAGCCCTGCAGGCGAATCAAATACAAACACCAACAGTGAGAACTATGACTGTCAGTCAGTGAGCAGGGAATAAAACGCCCACATCAGCAGAGAAACACAACAGTCTGACAGAATTTCTGCTAAATGTGAAATAATTTTACACTTGAATTCATCACTTTTTTACTCTGTTCAAACACAATGGATGTATTTGTTGTTTGAAGATGATGAAGCCTGTCGGATGAAAACATACAAACCTGGAAACAACTTAAACATCAGTGAGCCAAACACAAAGAAACAAGAGTTCTGTGAATTAGTGTTAAGTCTCAGTCTTCAGTCTGTTTAAAATGTTTTAAAAGGCTTTTATTAATGACTGAACACAAACAGGTCGTCACTACATTACACCTTAAATACAAAACTAAACATGAGACACAATAATCTTTCCTAAAGATATTTTCATTCCTCACTGTTTCACATAAACATATTGATGAATGAAAAGATAAATTACAAAGTCCAATATGGAAAATTTAAATTTTGTGGAAGTTTACAACCCAGACATTTATTAAAGCAAAAAACATCTCATATGTAATGACAGTAAATACAGCTTACAGTTACAGTTACAGTTAAAATCATACTCATATTCATTACATTTGTTTGAATATAAAATAATTAAAATGACCAGTAGAATATCAGTAACTCTCTGGATACCAAAAGTGAAAGTAAAAAAACATTGTCATAGTTATAAAACTACCAAATTTATATTAAAATAAAGTGCTAAAAGCAGGAACTGATGTGTTTCCATGTAATCCAGATGTTGAACTTTGTTCTTGTGCAATCCAGATGTTGATCTGTGTTTCCATGTAATCCAGATGTTGATCTGTGTTTCCACGCAGCGTCCCTCAGAACTGTTTCACCCGCCTGAGTCTTCTGGCTCACGACCCCGACGGAGACAAAGTCAGATGTCGCTTCACGTCAGAAGACAAAGTTTCTGTGAACTTCACTCTGGACGAGGTGATTCATCTCAGCTGTTCGATGCTCATCATGGCAGCACATTTCCACCTTCATGTTTCTTATTTAAATCAAAAATATTCTGTCACTAGTAATAGTTAATGGAAGTAAAAGTTGGGAGGTAAACTGCTCCTTTATATTAATAACTATGACATTTAGATATTTTCATCATCTTCACTGAACTCTCCGTTTCCTCTCAGACGGCGTGCACGCTGCTCAGCACAGGACAAGTCGACGTCGGCGTCCACGTGTTCGAGGTCACGCTGGAGGACTTTCCCACCAAAAACATCACTCTGACCTACGCAGACGGGACGTCAGAGAGCCGGGAGGCCTTGAACATGACGTCACCGCCGCTCTGCAAGGTCAAGCTGCAGTTCGCAGTGGAGAGTGAGTCACGTGACCCAGAAACTGGATTTTACTTCTTTTTGCATTAATACTTTACAACATCAAACCTGCAGCGTTACAACATTAACAAGAATAAAGTTGTAATTTAAGAACAAAACTTAAACTCTTCTTTTACATTTGGACATTAGAAATCAGTAACAGTGACACTTAAGATTATTGATGTTTTTCACAGATTATTACCATTTATTCCCAAAAATCATGATTTTGTACTTGCAAAGTTGCATTATTGTTCTCATTATATTATGACTTTTTTCTCCAAATGTTTTTTCACATTTATTATTCTTGTTTCATCTTTTTCAAGATCTGCTGACATTATTGTTAATCTCTCTTTTTTTAATCTTTTTTTGTGTTTAATTCTCAATCATTCATTATGCATTCATAAAGCTTTTTAAGAGTAAAATTCAAGCACTTTTCAAACACTTTAAAGCACTTTCAGGGTACCAAAACCAAAATTTTTCAGATTCTCAGAGCCTTTATTGTCATATTTAATTTTTTAAAAATAAAACTGCGAAAAATAAAGTGTACTAAAATCTTTTATACCAACAGGAATTGAGATATAATGTCACTTTACTTTGCCTGCAGTTCATTTTCATACAGTCAGAGCCTCATAAGTGGCTGCATGAGTAACTAGAAACCAGTACAGACGACAGTCAGCAGAAGAAACTAAGCTGTTTTCATGCCTTAATGCTCTTTGTGTCTGTGTTTCAGTTTTCTCCTCGATATCCAAGTGTGAGGCCGGTCATGTGATTCCCATGTTCTTGTCGAAAACTCCTTCACACGGCGCCGTTCTTTATGCCACCGTGGGGCAGAAGTTCCAGCTTCGTGCTCAGGCACAGGCCCACCATGCCAGGTATTTACCTCCTGTTTGTATTCAACAGGACACTGATTTATCTAATATGAAAGTGTGGAAACATCAAACAGAAGATAATAAAACCTCTGTGCCAAAATAAGATAATAATGTTTCTTTCTTTTTGTTTCTCTGAAGCATAAACAGCTTCCAGGTCAGCGGTCCTCACAACATGACCAAAGTGTTCAAGGACGGCGAGAACGGAAAGGCTGAAGTGAATCTGATCTGGACTCCAAAAGAAAGCGACCTGTACAGATTTGTCCCGGTTTGCTTCACCGCAGAGGCGAACGAAGCGTGAGTGTTTTTAATGAAGAAGAGAAGTGTGTGTGTGTGTGATATCACGTCCTGCTTCCTGCTCTGTGCTGCTTCAACTCGACTGAGAGCTTCAGAGTCATAAATGTGTTGGACGTCTCCATTAAACTTTGATTTTTAGATGTTAAAAAGAACAAATTAGTCTTTTAATTTTGCTTTTTTTTTTGTAAAATCTGTCTCCTATGTTCTTTCATTCAGCCAATCAGATATGAGGTGTGTCGTTGTCATGGTAACCCAAGCATCCATCTCTCAAGGTTTGTCAATCATCAGTTATCTCTTCAATAAAAAACTGTGTGCACGTACAGTCGAGTTTCAGTGTGAGAAAACAGTCTTTAATTTGATTTGCAGCAGGCTGACGGTTTTTTGTTCAAACACTTAAAAAAAAAACTAAACTGGTCATGCCACATGGGTGTTGCCATGGAAACTGCATCCATGTTTTATGCACTTTATGAGAAACAGTGATGACCTTTTTAAACTGAAATAATCAGCCTGTGAGATGTGAACCTAACATGAAGTGCTAATCCAGACCGTTTGTCAGAACTTTGACTTGAAACAGACTGAACTGAAGAGCAGCGAATCGCCATGGAAACAGTGATGCGTTCACTTACAAACCTGCTGAAGTTCGTCTGAAGTGCTTCCACCTCTTTACTTTGGAGAAAAAGGGACAAAAAATAACTTTTTAAAGGAAGACAAATGACTGATAATGAAAGGCACAGAGTTCATTACATGTGATCCGTGTGTGGATATTTAATGTGTATAAAGAGAAACACATACTACACAGATGTTAATGCACACAAAACACCTGGATCTAAGTGAAACATCTGTTCTGGGTGATAATAAAGCCTAGAAACCTTCTAAGAGTTGCTCAGGTTACAGTCTGTGTGCGGTCTCATCTTATCCTGACTGTTCACATGGAGTTTGATTTGCAGGCAAAGCCACGGTGGAGTGTTCGCCCAACAAGATGGTGGTGACCCTGGAAAAGGCGTCCATGCCCGGCATCGACGAGAACTACCTGAAGCTCAGAGACAGCTCGTGCTCTCTCACCTCCAACAGCACTCACATCACCGGCACCATGTCGTTCAGCACCTGCGGCACACAGATCGAGGTGAGACCGACATTTCACATCAACATCAGAGCGTTTGCAGGCTGATTAAGCTGCTCTGGTTGAACGGTGGAGATAAGAGTGTTTGCACTGCAACCAGAAGAATCTTCCAGCTGTTTGAAACACTGAAAATAAGATATAAAACATTGTGTGAATTCAAGTTTTGTGACTTTTATTTGTCTCAAACAGGATAAAGGGGATTTCATCGTTTTCAACAATGAGATCAACTCCTTCGTGCTGCCTGACGAGGTTATAATCCGAAGGAAATCCGTTCAGATCGGTTTCTCCTGCAGGTTTCCCAAAACAGTCAGCATCTCCAGTTACTACACCCTCCACAAGTCCGACTACATCTTCACCGAGTTCAGCTTCGGCAGCTTTGGTTATGCGTTCGAGGTGTTCAGAGACAGCAACTTCACAGACATGGTGGAGGCCAGCGCCTATCCGGTGGAGGTCAAGCTCTTGCAGACCATCTACATGGGCATCCAGGCCAAATCAGAGCTTCCCAACGTGAAGCTGTTTGTTGAATCCTGCAAAGCGACCCCTGATGACAACCCCGACAACACCCTCTCCTATGACCTCATCAGGAACGGGTGAGCGACAAACTCAAGGTTTCACTTTAGTTCTTCAGTTTCTTGTGTGTATGTGTGTGACATGTTAAAATGGATTTTTCTGCAGGTGCATTCGGGACGAGACTCTAAAAATCTACCCATCAAATCAAACATCATTCAACTTTGAGGTTCAAGCCTTCAAATTTACTGGAAACTACGACCAGGTAAAAAAAAAAAAAAAAAGAACATTAAAAGTTTGTTTCAATATGAGCTGCCGGACATGAGGATGGTGTTGGGAGGGTTTGTGTGGCCACCAGTTAGTGTATTATGATGCAGCTGCTCGAAATGCCAACAGACCTCAGAAAGTTAATTATGCAAATTTACAAATTTATTTAAAATTGTACCCAAGAACAGTTATAATAAAGTTTAGCCACAGAGATTTAAACTGTATTTTCCTTTCAGGCTATAAACTTTTTAACACAGGGCTCTACAGGGACTGACTAGCTTCTGTAGTCAGCCTCTAGTGGCAATTTGAGGAACTGCAACTTTTAGCACATCTGTCATGGTTTTCTGCTGCAGTGAAACCTCTCACCTGTCGCCTCACAGGTTTACATCACCTGCTCCGTCATCCTGTGTGAGCCTGATAACCCCTTTTCCAGATGTGCTCAGGGTTGTCTGAGCAGTCCATCCCGCAGACGCAGGCGAGGGTTGGCCATGGAGACCATGAGGCGCTCCATCAGCCAGGGTCCTTTGCGGTTTGTCGGGAACGACGTTCCTGCGGCAGCCGTGGACGAAAACACCAGAAATGTAGCGGTGAAAAAGATCAACACGCCAGTTACAGGTTAGTATGCTATCTATCTATCTATCTATCTATCTATCTATCTATCTATCTATCTATCTATAAAACTGCTGCACTGTTGTGTTTCAGCGTCTCCTTCGCATGTTTCTCCTATGGACATCAATTGGGGAGGAAAAAGAGGAGCAAGTTGGGGAATCAGAGAGATCCTCAACACCAACACCAGCACCATCGTCTTTGCCAGTTTCTTCCTGGTGTCGTTGGTGTCGATGGCTGTGGTAGTTCGTCACTTCACCAAGAAGAGAAGAGCAGATGACTACAAGTCCAAACTGATCAATTCAGCCTGTGACAGTTAAACCCAGATCGTCTCAGTTAACCTCATAACAGCCTGTTATTATTCTTTTATTTTGGTAAAGGAAATGTTCACTTTTTTTTTAAGTCTGTCTTTGAAACAATACAAATGTGCCCACACTACAACAGTTTTTGCTTCTCATTGGAGGAAACTTTTCTAAAGTTTATCTGAAGTTAATTCAAAGCTTCAGCGTCTTCAAAACTCCTCTTCTGTGTTTCTTGTCCAGGAAAACACAGTGATACGACCTGCTGAAGCATCGATTCAGCTTCAAATGCAGAACAAAAACCCTCCTCACTCACATCAGAAAGGATCCTTATCACAGTCAGCAGGACCAGTTTAACTGTTAACACCAGAATGTTTTAAGACAGACTTAAAAATTAAACCTGTTCTTTTGAGTTTCTCTCTTTAAGGATTATGTAATGATGGGGCGTCCTGGTGGTTTGATGAGATGTGCGACACACAAAAACGTCCCCCGATCGATGGCCACATGTCATCTGTTCCAACAAACTCTTGTTTCGTTTTTGTTTTTACTTTTTTCTGTCAAATAAAAAGCACAAGCCAAGAAAATTTATCTAAAGAACAATCTAAAGATGAAGTTCACTGTTGCACTGCAACAAAAATGAAAAAGCTTTCAGTTTCTGTTTTCAGCTAAAAAAAAGAACCAATGAAAACCTGCAGCTCAGAGTTCACTCGACCAGTTTATGATGATTACAGAAGCTTCAAAGCATGTTTTCACTCCCACAGCAGGAAAACAAGATTCCTCACCAGCCGGTTTTGCAGGATTTTTTTCAAGCCACCGAGCTCAGTAAGATTGCAAACAGGCTCCGAACCAACAACAACAGGTTTAAAAAAAAAAAACAAAAACAAAAACAAAAGGCCCCTCATATAAAACAAAAGTGCAAAGCTAGTTTTTGGATTTAAAATGATGTCATCCCAATAATCAATCAGTTCAGACCATGTGAAGTACAAAGGTATTCACATTTAATTGAAGAGTTTGACTTATTGATCTAAAATTATTTTTTTGCCCATTATCATTTTTATAAATGTGTTTAAAAGTGTTTTGAATTAAAAAAAAAAAATTTAATCAGAAACATACCAACTAGTTCCCTGATCATTACATTTATAACAAAGAAAAAATCTGTGATGATGAACGTTTGTAATGATGAAACAGTAAAGTTATTA
The DNA here is from genome assembly GCA_029814665.1 of Acanthurus lineatus. Classification (NCBI taxonomy): domain Eukaryota; kingdom Metazoa; phylum Chordata; class Actinopteri; order Acanthuriformes; family Acanthuridae; genus Acanthurus; species Acanthurus lineatus. The sequence continues at coordinate 29,356,830 of JAPZDV010000001.1, forward strand.
AATTGATTTTCCATTTGAAGTCTTCATCACAAAATAAAGACAAATTTGTGCACATTTTGTGTGTGTGTGTGTGTGTGTGGTTTGTTTAGTGATAATCTTTGTGAGTCTCGGCTCAGGTTTGGATGGATGTTCTGCTCAGATTTATCAGGATTTGAGATGAAAACAGACTGAATCTTCAGAGGTCTGGAGGATTTTAGCTCAGGTTCAGGTGAGGAGGAGGAACCTCCACCCACAGGTGAGAGCTGAGCTGAACGTCAACATCTCACATCTCACCTGGATGGCGATTCTTTTCTCTGCCAAAGATGTGACGGTTACAGACGTGTTGGTCCATTTGTTTGGTGATTTGAAAATCCCTGAACAGGTTTGGTGGAAGATAAGAAAATAATAAAAACGGAATTCTTTACTTTTTGTGCAGATTAGCATCACCACATGGCCATTTAAATAACCCTTTCTTTCATTACTGTGCAAATTAAAACTGACCAAACTGCAGCTTAAAGAACAGCAAATTTAGATTTTATTAAGTG
>JAPZDV010000001.1:29357453-29374943 GCA_029814665.1 Acanthurus lineatus
AACAAAACAACGTTAATTACGTTATTTTTTTTTTTAATGCGTTAAATGTTTTAAATTAATCTTAAAATTTAACGCGTTAACTTTGACAGCACTAATATGTATGGATACAACATATTTTTTAAAGACTTAATTCAGTTTTTCTGTCTTAAACTCTTTACTGTAAAAACTAGTAAACAGAGTATGGAGCTTGGAATACTGGTCTGGAGTCATAATTGATGTTATCGGATGAGTTTAAATTTGGTTCAAAGCCCAGTGAGGAGGAGAAGAAGAAGAAGAAGAAGAAGAAGAAGAAGAAGAAGAGAGGGCTGTCTGGTGACTTGTTGGCTTTACAGTCCATATAGAAAATTTAAGACTATTTTTTTTTATCATAACGTGATTGTTCTCACTCAAACGTACAACTTAATTTCGAGTTCTCTAAATTTTGACTCAAAATATGTCTTTTTTTTGTTTTATTTAAGGTAATGGCAATTGTGTTTTTATATAACACTCAATCGAACTCATTCCCATAGCATTTTAAGATATTAAATATTTATTTAATATCTACTAAGATAAAAATATTATTTATCATATTACTTAACATACAGCACAACCAAAAATCGATCAATTAAATGCCTGACAGACCATCTCATATCGTAACATTCACAGCATTATCTTATTACTTTGTATTTTCTGTATTTTTCTGGAAGTACCTTTCAGTTTTCTGATCATTGCACTTACCTTCAACTTTGAGGTTCACCTCTGTAGTTGTTTTCCATATTTCTTTACTGAGACTAGTGACATTTCTGACATATCTGACAGAATAGAGTCCACTGTCAGTTTTCCTTAGTTTGCAGATCATGATACTGCACTTTGCTGAGGAAGAAGATGTGTCCCAACTTAAACTGCCAGTATATGTGACTCTGCCTGCAAAGTCTGGACTGACAGGACGTATTGTATTTCTCGTGCTGTAAACAACATTGCCATAATAATCACGGCCTGTGTCATTCCACTTTGCATCCTTCAGCCAAAACCAGTATGCATTTGTTGACTGGACACCTCTGTCAATGTTGCATTTGATTTCAGTGCAGGATCCCTCTGTAGCTGTAACGTGACTGTCCTCTAGCGTAAAACGAGGTGTCCAAGCACAATATACATCTGTCATGTTGAAAACACAATTGAAAAAGTGAAATGATGTTAATGAATTTAATACAAATGTTCTAATGTTGATAGAAGAATAACAAGTGTCCTACTTTGCGTTAAGACCAGATATACGACACACAGTTTTGCAAATGGACCCATCTCTGTACAGCACGAAAGAGAGATATCTGAAACAAACAAAAAAAACAGAACAAAGGAACATAATTGTAAACATTAAATAAATTTACTGTAACATTGCCTTTTTTTCAATGCAAATCTCAAGTGTTTTTTCCTTCCTCTTTTCTTCTTCTACTGATAGTTGGAGTGATGTGTGTTTTCTCCATCGTTTAAAGATGGTTGGAAATTCTTGGGCATTAAAAACTTTTTTTTTTCACACAACTAATGGGGTTTCTCATTCAGTTTTAGTTTAAAAAAAAAACTGAGTAAAAACAAATTTCAAAATATCTATTGAAAATCCCAGTGTCGCTGTACTTGTGTTTTGTATCTTGATTTTTCAGATCCCAGTTGTGATCGTGTTTTCAGGCCTCAGATTTTAGATTATAAATTTTTTCTCCCCTCAGTGCTGAAATGTGACTTGAAGGAAAAATCGTCTTAAGTTAACCTCAGCTTTAGTTAAAATCACTTTTGTCTGCTTCACTAGCCGTGCAAGCAGACCCATCATGCACCACACACAATATATTTAGAGTGCAAACAGTACTACAGATTTTGTCCTTTATCCCTATAAAATGTGAGTATATTTTTTTTTCCAAAATCAATGCAATTTTTGTGCTTAAAAAGTTTCTTAATACAGTACAAACATCATAAAACTACTTTTTTTGCTGAAGAAAACTACATTTTAAAACATTAAAAATTGAATACATTTTTCCTTCAGGCGACTGTCTTCTTCAAAAAGCAAAACTTATCTTTAAGAAGCAAAAATTTCGACCACAAATATGAGTTTGTTCCTACCTTAGAGGATCTGCTTGTCGTTTTTAGCACACACCATCCTTCCAAGAAGAAGTTTTAAAAAAGGAAGTTTTCACGGTTGAGACAAAATCTTAAATAATTTGCATGCCCAATCATGCAAGTGAGAGAACACAACTTTTTAAATTATAAAGATGAAGATGATTTCGTATTTGTTTGTTAGGCTTGCCTGTCACAGCACGTACGCAGTCTAACTTCCTCTCACTTCCTCTATTCAATGCTTTTGTTAAAAGTGAAAGCTGCTGTGCATAGTGGGAAAGACATTCAACAGGAAAAAGACACTCACAGTACTTGGCATTTATTTGCACAATGTATGTTCACTCAGCATTTACAGTATCCTTTAGTACCTCAGGCTTGTTCACAAAAAAGTAAGAGTGTATCAAAAGATTTATGAAATATTTTATAAACAGAGTGTTTCTTTAAACCCAAAACATTAAAGTAAAGATGAATCAAACATAAACAGGAAGCATTCAAAAGGAGTGAAATATTTGACTTCACTTCCCCTCCCCGATAGCAGCAGCCACTATCTTCTCAGCATCAGCCGCCATGTCATCGATGGCGCCGTTCAAGGCCTGCAGCATTGCGGTGAATGAACGGCTGGCAGATTTGGCATGTCGCGGCATCGCCATTTCCACCAGCTTTGACGAAACCGTCGCCAAGTCCTTTTCAGCTGCTGCCAGCCGCTTTTTCACTTCACTTTTTGTGACCTCCATTGACAGCAGACAAGTCCGCAGCTCTTTAAGTTTTATTGGCTCCATGCCTCGCTGTCGGGCCAGTCGCTCGACCGAATCGCTGTCCAGGCACAGAGACAACTGTGCTTTGGTTAAAATCCTCACTGCTACACTTGAGTCCACCATGGAGGCCACAAGAGGGACAGGAATAGCCGACACACCACCAGAAAGTGAGGCAGCTGCCCATACTAGTGCTTTAAACGCATCCTTTTTCTGAGTGACCAGGTTGGAGGTGAGCGTTGGTAGGGCCAGAAGAAGTGCGTTGGCTCTGATCTCTGGAAGATCTCTTATCATGTCCTCCAACAGATCAGGGAAGTCAGACTTCTCCAGGGTGGAGGGTCTCACCAGGTAGACTTTTGGCTGTGCCACACCTTGTGAAGTCAACACTTCAAGACTGGCTTTTTTCTTTCCTTCCAGGCTTTTTTCTGTGTCTTTTGCTGAATCTAGAAGAACAAAGTACACCGTTTGTCGCTGCAGTGAGCGGGCCTCCAGGAACACCTCTACACTGTTGGGTTGGGGCGTCTGCGTGAATGTCATGAAGACGGCATTGTAGCGGAGGAACTTAACTTTTTCCATATATCCCTCTGGTTCAAATGGAGAGGTGGATGGGACAGGAGGCAGATCCCACAGGCGAAAATCTGGGTGTTTGGGATTAGGATAGCCTGCCACTTCCTCCGGGCCAACAGTGGATGAAGACGGAGCTGCTCCATCATCTCCAGGACTGAGGCCACGGAGGGAGTTTATAAAGGTGGCTTTTTCATCCCCACGATCCCCAACTACAGCTAAGTTGATCCTGCTGATCAGAAGATCTTCCACCGCATCCTTAACATCCGATAACTTATTGTTCTCCATCGACTCTTTGAGAGTCTCGAGGAGGTTCAGGCCTCTGAAAACATCGGCCATTTCTGTGGAAAGATAAATGTTGCAGTTATTCACTCCCTCTTACATAGAATCAACCAGAAGACCATTAAAATACTTAAAACTGTTTGCAAACACATCAGAAAAATTAATCCAGTTTAAATTATGGTAGGTTTAACAACAGAAATCTGACATGACAATTAAAAATAAATAAACAGAAAAATAAACCTGGAAGCTCTGCATTAGTAACTATGTGACACAGCCTTAAACTGCACTTCTCAGAAAGCAAATTATACTACTGGTGTCACAAGAAATTTACTCTTTCAGCATTGCTGTGTGTCATTTTTACACCAAAGCTGATGGTTTGCATGGTCTAATTTAGATTTAAGTATCACAAGCTGAAATAAAATGTTAAAAATGCATTGCTGTCAGTTATCACTATGCCTGGTTTCGTCTGATTATTTTTCTGTATGTCAGGATTCCCCATTTTATCGAATACTCACTTTTTTGGAAATGCAAATGTTCAATTCTACACAACGCTGCACACACTTACTTTCAAATCTGGAGAAGAAGCAGCCCTGTGGTTGAATTATTTGTTCTCAGTTGTCAGACGTTGATTATTGTGACGCACCAGCAGCATCAGGCCGATCTATTTCTGCCTTGCGAGCAGAACATCCTAATCCCGTTAGCTCAGCCTTAATCCCAAATCACTTCAAGCACATACATGCATACTGTGTGTGTGTGTGTGTGTGTGTGTATGTAAATTTACTTGTAGTCATGCACAGGCCAGCAAGAGCCACACACATTAAAAAGCACATACATTAAAATATAAATCCAAACACACATTATTTTGTCATTTATTTTCAAAACAGCTTACATTATTATTATTGATTGACAGTAGAAGAATCACAGTGCAAATCTTTACTGATAAGCTCGACTGTTATCTAGACAAGAAAGAAAGACCTAAACTCATTAATATGGCCATGATGAACCTTGAAAGAATATTTATCTAATTTAATATATTAAGATTTTTTTCCTTGCTGTCAACAATATTGAGGAAAGAAGTTGGGTAACCTGATTGCTGCACCCTCTGCACAGACTAAAAAAATATAATACAAGGCCAAATTAAAGTTCAAAGCCCTGAACAAACATTTTAAATGCCTAAATGTTATCATAAATCCCAAGTGCCACATATGTGAAAAGTTTAAGAATGAAAATTACATAAATGCTGTGAAATCCAAGTATGAAGACCTAAAGTTGGTACACAGAGACTGCAGAGAGTTTTGTTTGTGTGTGTGTGTGTGTGTTGATACCTTCCTCTTATAACCTTTATCCACACAAAAATAAAATCACAGCTGACAGTTGATAGTTTCATTTTTTCTTTCAATTACTGTAAAAGCTGTTACATTACATGGAATTGAGGCTTCACATTTTACCAAAGGCCTTACCAGTAAAGAGGAACAAAGTATTTTTAATACATTTGAGGGAGGGGAGGCATGCTTGCAGTACACAAGACCCTGCCGAGAGAGACAGCTGCAGTCTTGCTTTATTCTCCTCTCAGAGAAACCCAGCATGCAAAGCACCTGGCATGTGCTGATTACTCTGATGATATTTTTAGACTCACATCCTGTAAAACTATGATTTCCTGTCTATTTAGCAGAAGAATCTGTGGTTCTTCTTATTTTCTTTGTCCCTACTATTATATACATGTTTATAAGTTCACTCCAAATACGAAAGATCTGGCCTTTAATACATTTGTTGTATTAAAATTTAATTAATAAGAGCTGGTGAATAGTCAAATCCGTTGGTTTTCACTTGCTGATCAAAGTTAGTTGAACAGTTTATACTGTTTTAGCTTCAGCTTCAAAAAGTTTTGATTGCTTGGGTTCTCTTGACTGTATGCTTTATATAATTCAACAATGATGCATTACATTCACTCAGCTCTTTTAAATTTCTCAAGTGTAATTAATAGAAATGCCTGGGTGAGTAACATCTGAGTAACATCACAGTCCTAAAACCACAAATTGTTCTTTTTACATTTCTGATTTGGTGTACAGTTTTTAATTTTGGGCTTTAGAAGTAGCATTAGTAGCTTCATTTTCTAACTCTACCAACATTAACTCTATATTTAACGCCCAGACATTTCAGTGGTATCACTGGATATTCTTATCTACATCTGAAAAAGGAAGTGATAAAGTGATAAGCCAAAATGTCTAACGACAATACCATTTAAGATATGCATGAGCTTTATGTCGATATTCCAATATAGACTAAATAACATTTTATCTTGTTTCTCAAAATACAGAGAGAAATAATAAGTTTAATCAGCTATATACAGGCATTTTAACACCATTAAACATGTCGACATGCATGAAAAATTTATCATTGAAGATATTTTCACAATTTATGTTTATCTTTGCTTGGTGTTATAATCTTTGAATATGTTTTGCATGCTGTGGGTTAAAGCGAGTTTCAATTACGCACGTTAAGATTGATTTTTTTTCATGTACTCGTATGTCATCTGAGGTTGCAATAACAATGTCATTCAAATAACAGCTATGGCTGCTGCTTCCAAATTTTCTGTACAAAACCCTACATTTATACAACCTTTTACAAACAGCTGTACAGTATTCAGTGCCGCTTTAGAGCTAATTCAACAAACAACTTGTGCTACTTTTGAGAGTTACACACTGTCTCTGTCATTTCAGATTAACCACAGGCTTTTGAAAGCTCTTTTCCTGAAACTGCACACATGACAATTACATTAGAACAAATTACAGCAGTAATCTCATCCCCAAAAATAAGCAACACTATGGTCAAATCTCATCCATGACATCCTTCACAGTGGAATACAGCGCCGTGGCCTCGTCCTCCCCCTCATCAGGCACACAATGTTTGCCTTCCTCATCCTCTCCTATCAGCACCTCTATACCCTCTTCATCTTCTTCTCTCTGCTCTGCTTTTTCTTTTTTAATCTCAGCGTACTCTGTTTCTGTGGTCTCTTTTGCCGCTCCTTCTTCTGCAGCAGCCTGTCGTTTCAGGTTGAATTCAAGGTCAGAATACTCCACGTCAGCTTCAGCTGGCTCCTGGTTGATGACCTGATGACACTCCACTGCGTGACCAGCATTTTCCTGTCAAGTACAACACAGAAAAGGTGACTGTCATTCATCAGCTACGACATAAACAGCAGTTAACAAACCTGATTAGTGCCGGAGTCACTTATAATGGCTCATTTCTGTATGAAGAAGCATTAATTTTTACTGAAAGATCCTGCATTTCTGTTTTTGAAGTGTCTCTTTTCAATATTACTGCTGCATGTGGAGGTTTATCCTCCACACAAATGTATAATATGACCAGTCATATAAATATAAATACCTGTGGATCCTTGTGAATTGCAACCATTGCCACAGTCTCAGCCAGATTTCCATAGTCTTTCTGTTTTTTTCTGTCAAGAGATATGTTTTACACGTTAACAAACATAACACACAAAGATTATTAATCTCGCACTGAAGCGGACTGTAAAGGGCCATTCTAGTAACTTAGCATGTGTCGGTTCTTTAGGCAAACCAAAGTATGATATACAATTTAAGATTCTAAGTCAGTAGAATTTTTTAACTTTTTTAACTTGTTTGGCCATGCTGAAATAAAGGCTTTTTAACCTCAACCCTACTCTGAGTGCCTCAGTTCCTACAAGAAACTACAATTTAAGATACTTTATACATTTGAAAATTAAAATTATACAAGGACAGAAACAGAGACAGAAACAGAGACTAGAATTTATATGTTCAAACAAAATCTCCAGAAAAAGTGAAAGTAACAAGAGAAGAATAAGAACTCCATAACGTACCTGTGGCATTTTCTCACCGAACAGCAAATGATGGCAGACAGAAAGGCGCCGGTCAAAAACCCAATGATGACTTCCAGCTGTATCAAAATTCTTAGAAATTTCAAATATTGACCTGAAACCAAAAGAACAAACTGTAAAAACAAACAAACAACAAAACAAAACAAAAAAAACTAAACTCAGGCCACTTCTGTTCCTTGTTTTAGCGCCTGTTACTACACATCTAGTCTGTGCTGATGTCATGTGCAGCAGTGACGCTCAACTTCAGACTAGCAGCCAAGAAAGGAGAAGGGGGATTGGCCCGCTTACCATTTAGCAATTCACACTAAATAAATAGCTTTGCATGATCTTTTTGCAGCTGTTTGTTTTTTATCACCTAATCAGGGCTTGCAGAGGGACAGATATGCCATTTTTTCTCTATATGATGCTAACATTTTAAATAATTTATGGTAATTTACTTGTAGCAAGGTATCTTTGTTAAATCACCTAATTTGAAAAAAAGGCAGCTCAAAGAAAGAACGCTGCACAGTTTGACTGAGGGTTCAAATACAATTTAGACTGAATATTGAAAGAAAGAAAGAAAGAAAGAAAGAAAGAAAGAAAGAAAGAAAGAAAGAAAGAAAGAAAGAAAGAAAGATTTTTAGGGTGTAGTCACCTTTTTGTTGTTCCTCCTTATTTATGCTGATGTTCCTTTTTACTTCTCCATTTCGATTGCTGCTGACACACTCAACAACCATGTCACTGTGATCGTTTACAGTTAGGAAGACGGTGCTGTTGACTGTGTGACGTGACGCTGTGGTCATGACAGACAACTCAGTGTGCCTCTCAGACAGCCGCCACTTTATGATCGGCACAGGAAAACCAAGACTGACACACCAACATGTCAGATTGTTTGACTGATTTATGCAACCTGAGACGTTTAAAATCTCTGGAAATGCTGCTGCAAAAAAAGGCAGAAGCACAACATGAACAAAGTGTATGAGCTGATAGTATGGGGTAGAGTATTTTTTAAACTGATATAGAGCCAGTGTATTCAGAAGTTAACTTACAGGACACATTCACATCGGTGTCTGTAGTCGTGTCCAGGTGTTTTGATGTGCAGGTGTACTGTCCAGTGTACTCTGCAGTCACATTGTGGATAAAAAGAGTGGCTGTTCCCGGCTCGTTCTGCAGGTTACTTTCTGAGCCATTGTACAGGCTTTTGTTGGAAGGACTCAGGGTCCCCATTAAAAAGAAGGTGGGGGGACTTCCCACAGTGCAGGTCACATTCAGAGTACCACCCTCCATCACAGTTGGCTTCTCAGTTATTTCTGGTTCCCTTTTATCTTTGAGACAAACAAAGAATAAATTATTTGACTTTATTAAATAATGTATTTTCTGATATTTAGACTCTCTCTCTTGATATCTTTTCCTTTATTGCCACATCAATCCCTTCCTGACTTTCTTCTGCTGCTTTAGTTGTCAGAGCACGGCTGGTTGAAGCCTTTGAGTCCATTAAAATGTTTAAATATGAACCTGGAACAGCTTCGGTGTTAAAGAATTAATCATTTTCACTTGCAAAAGTGACGAGCAACCAAGTACTGTGAGCTAGCTTTAATAAGTAACTCTATTTCGTGTGCATGGAGAGATATTTTCAGGGGGGTCAGGGTCCGGGTGATTAGTGGCATATTACTCTGTGTGTGTGTGTGTGTGTGTGTGTGTGTGTGTGTTTGATTGAGTGAAAGAGAGGGAGAAAAAGCAGACTGGAAAATTTATTTGTTTGTCAAGAAAATGTAATTTTTGCTTGGCGTGCTCTATAAAAGAAGAAAAAGGACAGTGAAAACCAAATTTCATAGTTAAGAATGAACAGACTCTTTTATGATCATTTTTCCCACAAGCTTTTTAAAAATAGCTTATCTCATATATTTCAAAACCTTGGTGATTAGTTAAAGCAATGTGGCAACTTGAGGTGTAACTATGTAAGAAAAAAAACCCCACTGAGGTTTGGACTTCTGACTGAGACAAAAAGAAATATTAAATGTAAGTTAAACATCCTGATGTTTTTCAAGCACAGGAACATTTTCTCAGAATTTTTTATTAAAACCCCTGCACACAAGAATGCAAAAACAGCAGATTATTAAATAAAATATGGTTTTACTCACCGGTAACATTCAGAGTCACTGTCTCCTCTGTGGTGACGTTTCCGAAGCTGACCTTACAGGTGACGTTGGCACCGTGGTGCTCAGCTGAAGGGTTAAAGGTCAGAGAGCTGTTTTTCTGTGTGACAGAAGTCAGATTCTCTGTCTTGAAAGTAGTGATGTTTCCTATAATCTGAAAGTTGTTTTCTTCTGCTCCTCTCCATATCCAGGTGATTTCAGGTTCAGATCCGGAGGACAAACCAGGAGCAGTGCAGGTCAGTGTGGTCTGCTGTCCTGCTGTCAGAGGAGGAATCATCACTGTGGGCTTCTGGGTCAGATCTAATAGAAGAGCAGTCCAAGAGGAGAAACCAGGTGAGTAGACCTGAAGGCCCCTCCAGTCAATTTACGAGCAGTCTGTTCTTCAGCAGGCTCAGAGAATATTGACTGACCCATCACATATCCTGCACATATAATATGAGCTCTTGCCCACTGGCAGACGATACAGAGTTCCCCACTGTAAACTTAACCGATTTAAAAATTCATCTGTTCCTACCTCCATTAAACTTGTAAATAGTGCTGTTTGAGGCTTCAGGGATTGTGCAATATTTCCATGGGTTTTTTACCACAGGTTATGTGCAATATGTGTTATGTATTTGTATGTGCAACATCTTGTAATGTGCAATGTTGACTATGTGCAATTCATTATGTTGTTTGTCTTATCACACTGTGGAGGCATGTTGTGTGCAGCATACGAGTCCAAAACAAATTTCCCTACGGGGAAAATAAAGTATATCGTATCGTATCGTTCCTAATTTTGATTGGTCGTCACAACATCACACCTTCAGTCTGATGATGTTGTTCAGTTTCAGGTAGAATAACGCTGACTGTCACGCAGAAGAAAAGTGGAGCTGAGGCCAAATTTCTGTTTAGATGGAATCAACTACAGCAGTTTGTCGACTGGGAGAGAGAACGTTTGTGTGCTGATTTAATGACAGCGTGTCTCGCTGTGTTCAGGTGTACATCAGCTGTGCAGTGATGATGTGTGGCGCAGGGAACCGAAACACCAGGTGTGCACAGGGATGCGTGTCCAGACGGCAAAGCAGACAACTGCAAAAGAGAGAGGCCGTCATCCAGAGCGCGAGGCACCATATTTCCCAGGGTCCCCTCCGCTTAAAGAGATCAGCAGAGCTCACTGGAAGCTCAGGTAAGACAACAGGAAGTGTTTATTAACAAATACACCTGCTTTGCCTGAGAGTAAATTTGAACTACATGTGTGTTTTTTTTCTCCAGGAATTAATCTGAACCTGGTCTTCGTCGCTGGATGTTTTCTTGCAGCTGTCGCCATGATCAGTGCGGTGGTCGTGTACAAAGCCAAAATGTCAAGTGACAAATACCAACCTTTGCCTATTTTTGAAAGTTAAACAGCAGCATGAGAGAAAAAGAAAAGCTCTATTAAATACATTTGAATATACAAAGCTATTTTGATTATTTTTGCTTTCGCATACTGGATGATGACTTTTGATGGAATGACTTTGATATCGACATCTTTAGAAATGTCAACAGAAATATTTGTATAAACTGTGATAGAAAATAAAAACGTAGCTTTACGACTGCTTTATCTGCAAATCTGATTCCACTAACGTTGGTACACTGTGTAAAACATAAATAAAACCAAAATTTTATCAATTTAAAATGAACTGTGTGCACCAAAAAAAGGTTTTATGAAGTGTTGTCGTGCCCATGTGTGTTCATGTGAAGTCACAGGTTTTTTTTAAATCCTCCCAGTCTTTTGTTTCTCCTGTCACAACCGGTTTCAGAACAAGCATTTATTTACAAATTACAGTGAAGCAGACGAGGTAAAACATTAAATATATTTGCCTTTTCACCAACTTTACATTTTCACAGTGTTTACACAGTGTCCAAACTTTTGTGGAGTCAGGGCTGCCTAATGTATCACAGCATGAGTTTAAACAGGTAACTACATGTGCAGTCCTGACCGAGCATGCTTTTGATTAATGACTGAAGTCATTTACTATAACATTTGCTTAACTGATCAATAAAAACATATAAAAATTTTACATTTATGTTTGCTCTTTCCTTTTTGTCCTTTTCCTTTGTTGCACACGCATACAAATGTACGCATCAACACACACACATTCCTCATCTTCTTATATTATTTTCATCATGTTTCAAGCCAGTTAAGCTAATCGACTAATCATTTTGCTTGATATAAACAATAATCAATAAAAAATACTGTTTAAAACACAGTGTAGATTTATAGTATAATTTATTTATGTAACTTTTTTCGCCAAAAGTGACATTTAAATATTCTAAATTTCTGGAATCAGCAAAAAAACATGCTGAGAATATAAAAAACATTGGTTCAGGACCCAGATGTTTGTGATAGGATTGGGTTTAATTTAGTTTTGACCAACTCTCCTCAGGAAGTGTTTGAATTACACAGTGATATGTTACTGTTACATTAATGCACCACAAGATGGCGCAAGTATTCTCTTTTCTGTGATTCCTACATCAAAGTGTTTTTTTTTTATCAGCAGTTTCATCTGCAACAGCTGAATGTAGGTCACTCAGATCAAATGATAAATGTTCTATCGCCTATAAATTCAATACATTGATTGTAATAAATTAGTCTGATCTGTTAATCCTCACTCCCAAACATTTTTTGCTCGGTGCATTTTATAGTCTTGAATCTTTGGAGCTGATTTATACAGATTAAAAAAAAATATAATATTGATTCAAGGAGGAAAGACAGTATAATAGGAAACCAAAAAAAGACAAAAATTATAAGATGAAACTCTTATTTTGTATGTGGATTTGTGTGGTGTCATTATTGGTGTATAATAGATTACTCTGTGATACACAATTGATTATCCTGTTGACTCTATAATGACAGTGGATGTCGTGTAAATAAATAAATGACATATCGTGCTTTCAGTTTATGTGATGTGAGCTGTGTGGAATTACCTGAGGGAAGACTCCGTTTCCTACAGGAACTGAAAGTGCAGCTGCTTTTCCCTTTTTCCTCCTGTTGCCAACCTGCGCTCCCTTCCCGTGAACTACCGGGCTAACGAGGAGTGCTAGCGACAGAGAGCCCACCATTGGCTGTCCCGACTGCCGAGGCTGGCAGGCAGTGGAGACAGGGAAGGACCGGACCGACGGACCTTTTTTTGGTGGAAATACCGAGAGAGAACCAGAAACTAGGACGGACACGAAGGGAATATAAGTTTCTACTTGTGGTTTGGATTTTCCCAAACGGATCAAAACCTCGCTAACGTTCAATGTTAGCTGGAAGTTTTCGAGTCGAGCAGTGATGTGGTGACGCGACCGATTCGACGGGAAGCTAACGTTAGCCGATGCGCTAGCTAACGTTACTTGGAAGATTAATCATTTCAACAGAGCTTTGGATACCATTTTCAGGATTTTAAATCTTATTGTAGTATTTTTCGATAATGTAAAACAAATACTTATGAGATATTATATCATGTTGTTTACTTTTATACAAAATAGAGCGTATTCTTAGATAACCCACTGACGTTATCTTAGCTAAGTTAATATATGAAACTAGCAAGCGTTAGCTACCTAGCCGGCTAGTAGCTAATGTTGGCTAGCGGTCGACTTTAAACTGACTTAAAGCCAAAGAACTCTGCTTCAAATTAGCTAATGCTAGCCAGGCTACAACTGTTTCCACGTCACCTAACTGTATCATCACATATCTGTCTTTTATGAAATGTTGTATTCGGCGTGTTGAACTTTATTTTCGAGGATGGTCACTTGTTTTTATAAGCAAAGATAGGCACTTTACTCTCAAATCCAGATATGCAATCATCGAATCACCAGCTTACTTAGTGCTAGCTTGCTAACGTTGAGTTAGCCGGCCAAACTTGGAATACTGCCCCCTGCTCACTTTATGTGGGTTTCGCTGAGGCCTTTTTTCACCGAAGAGACTCTTTTCACAGCCTTAATGCATCCCAGCCTCTGAAAGGAATTTATATGCTCTAAATGATTCTGGATTTTTTGTGAAGCTTGACAAGGTTGTAACTATAATTGGATCCCTTGGTCTTTGTTGACGCTTTCTTGGCATCATAGAATAACGTGGACTACAACGACATTTGGATTCAAATTAATCTGCAAAGGTGAGACACAGATGCATATGAACACTAAACAGCTTTAGACTGAAGTTATATGTTTATGCTGTGTCCAACCATAGTTTTAGATCTCTTGTGTGTGACTGCACTACAATAGTTCAAGTGATTGCATTGTACATAAGTTGTTGGCAAAGGCTGAAGTATATTTACTTTATTCTCCATCACGGGAACAGTAAAATAAGTCGAATGTTTAAGATCAAAGTTATCTTAAGTTAATATTGGATTAGTTTGGTACTTGAAAATAATTTTTGAAGTGCTCAAATCAATCTTAATTGAGTGAAAAGTGGTGGTTTCTCTGATCTCTGTCATTCCCCGTTTGCTTCCCTGATAGATATCAGCTTTTATGTGCTTAAAGAAAACACTTCTATGTCAGAGACGCTTAAAGAGCTTTTGGGTCTAAGACTAACCAGGTGTCTTAACCCCGGATCCTGGTTTGTCATCTTCACTTTTTGACGTATGGGATGTCTGTGCTGAGTTACCCTGGACCCACCATCTGTCACTCCCTCTCATGGATGCTGAATGACCCTCCCCCTCATAAACACTGTTGAGGCTGAATGGCTTGACCTCAATATGAAGCGTAGGTTTTGTATTTTGCTTGTAATAAATTAGGTTAAGTTTGACTCCTGCCACCAGAAGTGATGTTCGTCATCTGAAATATGCAGTTATAAATTGTGTTATTTAAGGACTGCAGGTTGTCTTTTGTTTGGTTAATTCACCTGTAGTAGGTAGGTATGGCTCAGCTCTTAAACACAGTTGTGGAAGATACAGCTGAGTGTTGGTGCACTGAACCGAACACGGTGCTTTCTGAAAGCAAATGGCTTTTGGCATCTCAGGCGATGCAAAGAATAAGATGAAGGGGTAGCTTTGGCTGCCACCAAGTTCCTACTGGACTTTTTCCAATTTGTAAACTGTTGTTCCTTGTAGGTATGTTAAATCCAGCTCACATGATTCTTGGCTTTCTGTCTAACAGTCTGTTTACTGGACCTAAGCTCCTTGGTGTGGAGAGTGAGTCTAATTCCCCAGACCTTCCTGGCCAGCTGTTGTTAGATGCAACATTACAACAAAAGCCTCATACAACACATCTTTCTTAATTGCCTGTGGTTGATTTAAGGGTCTCTGTTTCTTTTCTGGGCGGTACCAGTGTAGGTTAACTTGACAGTTTTCTCTTGGCAAGTATATTCCAGTTTTAGTTAACCATTAGTTATAATCAGTAAGCAGGTCGACTTGATTTTCCCATCTGCTTAGTCAATAAGCTGTTGTAGTGACCGGTGCTTTGCTTTTTGCAAAGTATGTCGATGTTCGTAGAATCACTTTGGACACTTTTAAACTTCTTTCTAAACTAAAAGTCTGACAAGAGGAGGTCTACTTCAGAACATGGAATACAGAGTGAAATGTAAACCAGATTTGATGCCTTTTTGTGCTGCCTGTTTATGTTTTATATATTTTTGAGGCATGAATGGGTAATGTTCCCACGCAGTTTTGGTCCATTGAATTATGTGGTTACAGTAATTATTTTTTTGAATTGTCTAAGTGTCTTTTTTTATGTTGACTGCTAAAAGGGAGAATGAATGAAAACCTTTCCCTGAGTTCTGTCCAGAGAATCCCAACAAACACGAACTGAACTCTCTTGGTGCAGGAATAATGTTTATAACATTGAAATAATTTGTGTTATGACTTCTACACAAGGAGGGATTTGTGCGACTTTGTAATCTAAAAGTCAAAATATCTGCTGTGATACAGGTTTATACAACTCGGATGTCTCAACACAAGTTGCAGTTTACCACGTCTGTGACAACAGATTACTTTTCCCTGTCTCCTTTTGTCTTCGTAATTCTTGTCTCATTTCTAACTCCAAACTGTTTCCTCTCCGGCTCTCTCCTCTGGCCCTACTCTGTCCTGTCCAAACCCTGGCTTTAGATGATGTGCGAGGTGATGCCTACCATCAGCGAGGCCGAAGGGCCTGGCGGGGGAGGCGGGAGCGGTCGGCGGGGCTCTGGATCCCCTCTACAATCAGACTCAGAGGGCCACTTTGAGTCGCTGATGGTGTCCATGCTGGAGGAGCGGGATCGTCTTCTTGACACTCTGAGAGAGACTCAGGAGAATCTTGCCTTGACTCAGGGCAAACTGCATGAAGTTAGCCATGAAAGGGACTCACTGCAGAGACAACTTAACACTGCTTTGCCACAGGTAAGAGCTGGATGTCAATATGATGATGTAAACTGTAAGATGACAAATATTTGTGAGCTGCAGCATCCATTGTGTAGTTTTGTAGTCCTTCAAAACTATAGTTTGTCAGCCACCTTGCGAAGCTCAAAATCCTCATTTAATCTTTGCTGGCAGTTAACATCATGAACATTTGTAATGTAAAAAAGTTAGAGTCTTAACACTGTTAAAGGCAGAAAGTGTAATCTTATATAAATGGAAGAATGGCAGTGCCCTGCAGAGCACTCTTCCTGCATGACTCCTTGCTGTGCTGTCAGCCAAAGTGTAAATCTTCCTTTTAGATGACAGCTCTAACAGATCTTTGGCTCCCACAATAGAGAAAGTGATATGAGAGTCAAGTGTGGTTTGGGGACTTGTATGGCCGACTGATCCCAGGGTGCAGTGGGGTGTGCACGAAGGCAAATTAGACCCACCGTGGTGTGCCATAAGCCATTTTGCTGTGTTAACTTTTCATGATTAGTAGTCTATTAAGTAACAGTGACTGATCACAATCATTCTCATAGAGGACAGAAATGCGACTCATGTATTTTTGGCTCAAACAACGATGAGGTTTAACACTTTGAACTTTTTGAAACTTTGCTTTCTAACACATCTTTCAGTCCAAGGGTGCAAATAAGTAATATGCAGGAATCCCCTTACAGTAATAAAGAAGTCATGCATGCTTCTGTCTTTCTGTTTGCATACTGTAATGAAAAGTGATCTCAGTTTTGTCCGTCTGCTCGGAGGTCTTCGTTATATTAATGACCTGTGTTTCTACCGTCTGCGGTCTTATATTTAAAACACAGGGATCAGGTTTCCAGTGTTAAATAATGCATTAGAGGTTGATCATCAGTTAAGCGCTGTTGTAATTTTGGTTAAATATGCATTCAGTGTCTGAAATTTCTTGGCTGTGTATTTATTTTCAGGGTTTCTTTCTCATTTGATTAAATTGAGGCATGCAGACTGTGAGCTACAGTGCTGAAAGGAGGGGGGTCTTCTTGGCTGTGAGGGACCACTGCTTATAAAACGAATAACAGATTCCTCTAGCAGTTAGTGTCCTGACATTCCTGGAGCATCAGATGGTCAGAGCTGATTTTAAACACAATCTGTGAGATGCAAAGGCCTTTCTTTGCAGCTCTGAGTAGTACAGCCAGGAAAAAACGACATCCTTTGTCAAAACATTCAGATGCTATGCTAGCACTATGATTTATTTATTTCACAGTTAATGCACTAAGGGATTATTGTATGGAAGAGGAGGAGAGAAGCTGCCAGACTTTTATTTGGTCTTAAAGTTATTCGTAATATAAATATCTCAAGTGTTCAGCTAGAAGAAAGCAGTTGAGTTCACAAAATGTGCTGCTGCATGTGTTTCTATATGTGCATGCTAGGTTTGAACAGTTAATTGAAGTACAATAAAAGCTTGTTTGGTGCAGACACTGCAACATTATTATTATTATTATTATTATTATTAT
>JAPZDV010000001.1:29375691-29406031 GCA_029814665.1 Acanthurus lineatus
CTGCAACATTATTATTATTATTATTATTATTATTATTATTATTATTATTATTATTATTTGTTATCGTTCTTCTCTGAAGCATGCTGCTGATGCTGCTGTGGTGTTTTCAGCTGATTATGTGGCTGTCTGCCAAGCCCCCTGGGATTTGTATCTGGAAGGCAAGAAAATCCAGCTGTAAAAAATGTTGAGGCACTTTGTATGCTGTAATCTGGTGTTAAAACACTATGGAACATGCTTTGTTTTTAGGGCAGTTTGCTTGTGAATTACCAATCCGAAAATCCTATATGGGTGTTTCCACTTAATTCCACTTGATTAGCAACATGAAATTGAGGATCTTGATCACCTCATAAATTGATTAGATTACATGAACATATTTTAATGTAAATTTGGAGCCCATTAAAGACGTTACACTTTCTCAAATCTGTCTGCTTTTTCTCTGACTTGAGTGACCTGGCCTGTGTATCAGTTATATTCTATTCTTATATTAACTGGCTAATTTTGTGTGTTGTTTAGAATAAAAAAAAAAACATGTTGTCTTTACTGAAGGCTCTTATATGAAACGCTGCCTCAAAATTAAAATTTCTCAAGTATATCATGTTTTGGCTGTCTGTCGCTTAGGTATCTCTAACATAAGCTCTAGATGTCTTGGCCCTCTTGTTTTCACTGCTCTTGGAGGAAAGATTAATGAGTGCAGTAACATTTTCAACTAGGTTTGCACTTGGAAAAGGACTCCTAATTTGTGGACTTCATTTAGTTGTGGATTAAAGATGACTTAGTGGGTGGAATTGGTGTATTGTTGAATTATTACATTGGAGTGAGTCCAGGTTTTCTGACTGGAATAGGTAGGTTGAGGGGAGGTGCAATTTTCTCCCGTGTTCCCTCCCTCCTGGTGAGAGTACCCTTGGACTGGAATGCACAAACATTCCAGGGCAGCTTGCTCACACGTCAACAGCTTTTTCAAACTCCAGCGGTGCCCCGTTGGTGCTTATTTGTTCTTTTTTATTCTCTTTTTTTGATGTATGTGTTCTGTGTGCAGGCCTAATTAGTCTGACGCTCCCACAACCGTTGCCATCTTGCGGATAGCTCATTAACTCCAGCTTGAATGTGTACACAGATAGACTTCTTTAGTAATCCAATTTAAGGGCCCACATGTTATGGCGAAGTCAATTGCTGTGCTTCTGTGTCAGCCAAGGCTTGTAATAGTTTTGTTTGAAGTTGGCCTCACTGGCTGTGTGTCTGTGTCTGCTGGCAGTGTACTTCCAGCTATTTTCTGTGACTTCTGTGAAGCTTGTCAAGGCGGTAAAAGGGAAAGAATTGGTAGTAGTTATCAACATGCTTGGTGTTGCTTTATTCATATATTTTTCACACACATTTCCTCAACTTTTTCAGCTTAAGGCCTAAAAGAGAATTTGGTGTTTCCCACACAAACTTACAGAAACACACAATGAATTACCATGACATTTACATTTATAAATTTCTGTTTAATGTGTGCTATGTAAACTAGAGTGGGAAATACAGCCCAGTACACAAATTTATGACAGCAATACTCATATTAACTGAGTAGTTTTTTATCCCATCATAGACTATATACACACAATTTGTATGAAGTCTGCTGTCAAAAATCTCCTAAAGGTCTCGTCTTCGAACAGAAAAAAATGATTTCACTTTCCGTGATCCTGAGAATGATTCACCAATTAGTTTATGTTTAAGCTGTCATTACTGGGCAGGTCCACAAATTAAACAGATTAAGACCTCTTATCTGTATTTCAAATGGCTTTGATGAAGCTGATGCTTGTATTTTCACACAGACCGGGAGTGAAGAGATTGCAGAAGTCACACTTCACAGCGACTGCTTCCTCTTCTAACTCTGAGCTTCATAGAAAAACAAAATGTCAAGAACATGTCAGTGCCGACCAGATGGCATCATCACACGAACCAGAATGTCCCTTCTCTCATACAGTGTGAACGAAATGAAGGAACTGTTGGAGCATCGGGATAAACATTGTGTTTGTTGTTTTGATTTTACCTTAAGTGTTATTCACCTTATCATGGGTGCTGTTGTATCAGTGACTTCTCCACATGCTGATGTGTCACTTTTAGTGTGCTGGGTGGTGAGGACTGTTGTCTTTGGGTGCAATTATACACATAAAATTTACATAAATTTTTATACGTGCACCCATCTGTCTCTCTCCCACACTCTGTGTTTCTGTTTCTAAGCCACATGCACTACTCTTTATTTTGGCTTAAATCACATCCACTTCACAACACTTAAGCAAAGATGCATCTTTCAAGCTGGTTCATCTTTTACTCACATGATGTCCCTCTTCTGAAACAGTGGTGTAGAGCATCGGGTGTCGATGTCAGGAGTTGAGTTTTCATTGAAACACACAAAGCCAGATTGCCTTGTAAGTTACTATATGACAAGTTGCTGACAAGCCATGTTAATTTTAAAGGTATTTTCTATTTTTAATTGGAGCCACTTCAGATAAAACATGCTGGGGTTGCAGTACTTAATCACTTCTAGTAAACTTGAAGGAGAACAACGAGGGCAAAACAACATCCCGTATTTGTTTTTACCAAATTCTCCTCCGGTCTAGCTCAGCTAAAAAAACAAAAACAGTATATCTGTCATCATGTAAGCATGTCCTCCGCTTCTGTGCCTGTATGTAACAAGGATCAACAACATTAATTTCACCTCACCAGTCTCTCCTCTATGTGGGGGGGGGCTGGACCCTGCTGCTTGGCAATATTCATGCTCATGTGAAATTTTAGCAGTGGTGCTCATAATTCTCATTAGAGCAGTTTGCTGCTAAAGAATAAATAAAAAAGGAGATAACTTTGTCAGTTATTTGAGATTAATGCTGTAAATTAACCCGTCAGGATTGCGTGCTTGCATGTTTTTGATCGATAAATGCAGTGCTCTGCCTGCATATCTATTAAATTTAAGATGAAAGTCGAGATTTGAAGCACTTCAGTCCTGAGCCTCCTACATCAGACTTGCTAAATGAACAGACCTCATATATAGCTGACAGCATGCTGTTTTATCTCTGGTTTAAGCTGTTGTGCAAGATGAGAAACTGCTGCATGATGTGAGAAGCAAAAGAGGAAGAAAATAGAGGTAGAGATCTCAGTATGGAGGGTGTGGTTTGGTAAAGCTTTGGTGTTGTTGGCAAAATGTGACTTCTGTTTGTGTGACAGAAGTCAATATTCAGTGTTGCTGATGACAAGTATCTAATTTAAAAAGAAAATCTCAGGTGTAATCCGATAGTTGATCATCATTTGCATATTTTAGTGATGGTTTGAAGGGTTCGATCGACCCCAATGACTCAGTTCTATACTCTGTTACTCTGTTTAGTGGCACAATGGCATGAATTGAGAGTGCACACTGGTAAGACAGAGACAAAGACTGACTTGTTCCACATTGTGACATAAAAGTGACAGAGAGCAAGTGTTGCCTTTTGCCAAATGTGATCTGAATGACAAAAAAGCTAAAAGGGACCAGAGACAGGACAGGAAAGTGAAGACCATACAAGCTTTA
The DNA here is from genome assembly GCA_029814665.1 of Acanthurus lineatus. Taxonomy (NCBI): domain Eukaryota; kingdom Metazoa; phylum Chordata; class Actinopteri; order Acanthuriformes; family Acanthuridae; genus Acanthurus; species Acanthurus lineatus. Next base: position 29,379,230 of record JAPZDV010000001.1, read on the forward strand.
GTATCCATAAATCTGAACAGGATTTTCTTGTATTTTTTTTGAAGCACTTGCCTGCAGCAAGACTTAATGTTATGTCTAAGGAATTGATTAGATTAAGAAAGGAATCAGTGAGTCCAATCACCCCCATAGTTCAAGATAAAGACCTAACTCTTCTCTGTTAATATGGGAACTTCATTTTCTTTGACCTTTATGAGAAGATACTGTCAGGATTGGGAACAGCAACTAGAAAACTCTTCAGAACAGAGAAGTGTAACTGTAAATAAAAAGAAAAAACAGCTGTCTTTTTCTTGGTTAGCAGTTACTAACATCATTAGTTGGAGGTTAAGGAACTGAAACTTGTAGCTTCTTCATAATAAACATAAACCCTTATTATGTTTGCAAAGCAGCAAGTTACAGAGAATCAATTTTTGGGTGCCTGAGGGCAGATACAGCACAGTGATCAATCACAGACTCTTTGTTTCTTACAAGTTGCAAATTGATTTTAATGTAGTCTGAATGTGCTCGGAATAAATTTAGTTTCTACTTCTTCAATTGTTTTTGAAGGAGCATGAAGGATCAAGTCAGAGTTACGAGTTGTTTGGAGTGTAACTGTCACCTATCTGAAATACCTTCACCTCCTGTTTGGAGGTCATTATGTAATCTGTGTTTGCAAATGTGACAGGCCGTGTTAGAAAACAGATCTCATGACTCTCCTCAAGTTTTCACTGCAATAGTTGTGGTACTGAATGAGATGTTGCTTCTAACAAATGTGCATAAAGGTGAATAAGAAGGAACTCAAATTATCTCTAATGTTGTTTCTACATTCAAAATGCAGTGAGGTGAGAAGAACTTCAGCTTCAGTCTGTTCAGGACATTCATGTATGCTAATGCCTGCTAAAGCAGCACACAGGACAATGTGTTGGGCTGCTCTTAAAGTCGGCTGTGTCTTCTAAGATTTAAGCAAGACATCTTCCGAACAGGACACAATAAAGCAGTCTTCAAAAAGAAGGGACTCGAGGAAAAGGTGGCACAAACCAGCATTCATTCATCTCCTTTAGATTGACTTTTTCTCTCTTTCTTTGTGTGTTCGGGCAGCAGGCTAAGCGGCTCTGAATAGGAGCCATTGTGGTGCCTAATTAGTTTTTGACGGTGAGTCCTCCTCCAGGAGAACAGATGCCCTCTGCACGGTGTCAGATTTCAACACAGGCTGCAAGCTTTTAAGAACGGCTAAAAATCGTTTTGTAGGTGGTTGGACTATCTATCAGTTTTGATCTCAGGTGCAATTACAGCACAATCTGAAAAAAGGTTTGGTGGAGGAAAGAAAAAAGAGCTTCTTCTCAAGGCTGGATCTTCCCTGAACATTTAAAGTTCCAGTCCCAAAGGGGAAATCTAGTGTCTCCAGGGATCTAAACTCCCAAAAGTACATTATAAATTACCATAATCTCTAATAATAATAATAATCAGAGTTGCTAAGTGTAATGATCTGTTTATAAATATACCTGCAGCTCGACTGATCCGTCAAAGTTTCATAAATATATGTTTCCCATATTTCCTTCCCCCTTCACGTCAGAACACATAAAAACCACTTACTTTAGTTTTGTTCATTTGAAAAAGTTTGCCTGAAATAACTACTCAAAGTTATGTAATTGACCCGTCACTAACCCCGCCCCTGAGATGCAGACTGGCCAATCATAGCGTAGCATCAGCCAGCTCTGACTGACTACTGTGTGTGTCCTGCATTATTATTTTATTTTAATTTCCCTGGGATGCCCAAAATCTGTATTTATTTTCCTTTTCAGTTTTTATCACAAAAACAATATTTTACAAGAAACAAACAAGATTAATTAAATAATTTTAAAAGACCAGTGTTTTACAATTAAAATTGATTTTATTTCTTATTCCTACATGAAATCTTGTGTCAAAATGCAACTACATTTTATAGAAGAAACATTTTATAGCTGTTAAAGCCTTTCTTATACCAGCCCTGGGATCATATTTTTATCACTTGCTCTAATAATTGTAATAAAATATAGGAACTGCTTTCTGTCAGAGTGCCACATACGTGCTGGGATGCTTCTCCTTGAAGTTAAATACAGAAAATGTGAATGCAGACTCAGAGTACTGTGATCCCTGAAAAGCTTTTGTGTGTTCGTCTGCGTTTTGGCACACTGTTCCTTTAATAGGTTGGCACACATATTCGAATGCCCCCCTTAATCCCTCCCCTGTTCTGAGGCTTACAGAGCAGCTCAGTCCACTGCTAACCAGCATGTCGCTCATCCACACTTGCTGAGCCATACACTAGTTTACCCGACCGCGGGGAGAAATAGGATCAGCTTAAATATCCATGGCTGCGTTCGCACGTATGCAAGCTTATGAATCTGCTGTATTCAATCTCTAAATTTAAACTTAACGCACGGTGTGTATACTTGAGGAATAAACTGTTCGATGTATTGAACAAACAAACACTCAGACTCAAATTCAATGCCTTCGTTGTTAATAACCTTTTATAAGAACGTGGCCTAAATTATTAAAGACATACGCAGATCATAGGGCAGTGTTTATTTGTGGAATATTGTATTGAATTGCTCTGTACCTGTCTACAAGTTATCATATGCCATGTGCATGAATTATTTATGTGTTTTTCCAGAAATGAAAATGCCAGCTCAGTTGTTAGTGTTCCAGGAGGAAAGAGTGTGTGTTTAGTGTGACAGTACTTCGTCTTGCATGAACCCAGTTTGTGAAGTGGGTGGGCACATGCATGTAGCAGTGTGGTGCTGGGGAGTGTTTTTGATGGTGGGGTCTGGTTCAGTTTAACCATTAAACCACACGGAGGTTTAGTCTAATATTGCTTCCCTTAGGATATAATTATACATTTATATTTCTTGGCAAATGAAGTTTTTTAAAAATAAATTCAAAATACTCAGCAGCGAATCTGTTATTAATAAAAAAATAACTAAATCTGGGTTTGATTGCCTGAGCTTCTTATGGGTTGCTTCTGTGTGGCTTCAATTTAAAGGGCACTTCTACAAGCAGCCCCCATTTGTTTTTACTCAGTGTGATTTTTGAATAAATGACGAGTCGAGGAGTCTTCGAGGAAAAGAAAGAGGGTCACAAACGGTTGATAGAGGCGTAGGGAGATCTTAATGTTGCTGTACAACTCAAACTCAGCCTCTGCTCTGGAATGTAGGAAGTAAGCCACTCTGTAATTACCTCTGGGTCTGCCTCTTGTGGTCTCTCATTGGCTAGCAGGGAGGGGAGACCTTGGTCAGGACCAATAGCAAACTCCCACTTACTCCTTTAGAATCTGTGCCAGTCGCTGGAAAAGCTTAGAGGCTGGAGCGAAGGGAAGAGGGAATAGTTGTGGTAGTGACTGAAAAGAACGATCAGTTCCAGCAACCCACCCCCAGCCCCTACACACACACACACACAGTAACACACACACACATCTCCCACCCTCAGAAGCATAGCAAGGAGACCTCACCACTCAGGGTGCCTGTGCTAGATATTGCAGGGCAAAAAATCAGGATGGCACATTCTTCAGGTCCAACCATGCATGTAATCCATAAAAGCGTGTGTGTACGTGTGTGTGTGTGTGAGAAATAGTGCACAACTGCATTTGTTTAAACCTGAGAAGGCTGTGAGTGATGTTTGGCTTATGAGGACTGCCTGTTCTAAGCTTGGAGTGGCAGTATATTGTATTCTCATATTCTGATGGACTTAATGATCTTCACCGGAAGTCTGTGATGATATTTCACCATTTTTAGTTTCTCTTCTTCCACTTTAACATCCAGCCTTATTGCTGTATATTCCCTTACACACTGATATATGGATGGTTATGTTCTCATGACCAACTTACTCTTAAGTCAGTGTGGTCAACATGATTAACTCCCTTTGAAAATATGAAGCACCATCAGCTTCAAAGTTCAATCTTGACTAAAAAAAAATATCATATTTATGACGTCATTTTTCTGAAAGTGTATTATTTTAAGTCCTAATCTGCTCCACTTTAGGATAGGATTAAAGTAAGTGAATAACAGAAACCTGTAAATGTATAGTGCAGCTCGTTATTGGGGTCAGATAATGCTTGTAGAGTACTGCCATTAAAAAAAAACAACAACTACAGCAGACACAGCATTAACTTCGGCCTATGGGATAGTGTTTTTTTGTATCAGACCTTAGATTGCTGTTGTGATTTTAGCATTTCTTTTATACTCAATTCAAGTTTTAAACGTTAAACAAGCTCCTTGCCTGCATGTTAACAACAGTTCTTTGTCTTTCTTAAACACGGCGTTTATAGAAAGTCATGGAAAGCAGCTCTAACATGTTACTGTATCCGTACGTTTCCTCTTGTAGGAGTTTGCTGCACTAACAAAGGAGGTGAACGTGTGTCGGGAGCAGCTTCTGGAAAAGGAGGAGGAGATAGCAGAGCTGAAGGCTGAGAGAAACAACACACGGGTGAGCACACACACAAACACACACACACAAAAGCTGTCCAGTATCATGCATGATAATCAGACTCTGTCCCATAATGCAAACCATTGTCACAAGTCATGAGCATTGCTAATTGCTGAATCATCGAAATATTTCAACCACTGACAGATTTCATAACAGAGTCGTTTGTGCTGAGAAGGAGCAGGACAACAACGATAAGTCAGTTCTGTCTGTGACCTGTTTACTCTGTCATTGTCTTTGCATCAAACCATTATATATTTTTATTATCAGAAAACTGACAGCATCGGATAGTAAAGAGCATCAGTCAGACAAGATCAGTAATTCTGTAAAAAAAAATCCAAGTATGAGTCCAGATTGTTGTTTTTGGAGTGAAGTAGACATAGAAAAGGAGGAAAAAATGTTTATTTTAAAAAATGGGAAACTTTTCTGTTGTATGGCTATCAGCCTTTTCTGAATACACACCCAATGTTTACCAATGCGGAAACAACAGATCTACAACAAAGCATGACACTAAACCAATGACAGTTTCACTAAATCTCTGTTGAGCTCGAGGGAAAACAAAAACTGAATTTTGATTTATTGTGGTAGGATTGGTTTCTGTTCAAGAGGGTTGATTCTCTGTTTTGTGTAGAAATGTGACTACAAATGTGAAGTTGATCTTTATGTCTTCTGTCTGTCTTTTTTTGTGTGTCCAGCTCCTGTTGGAGCACCTGGAGTGCCTGGTGTCTCGCCATGAGCGCAGTCTGAGGATGACGGTGGTGAAGAGACAGGCTCAGTCTCCAGCAGGAGTCTCCAGTGAAGTGGAGGTCCTCAAAGCCCTTAAGTCACTTTTTGAACACCACAAAGCCCTCGATGAGAAGGTACGTTTTAAGAGGGGAATGTGGGATGTAGGTGTGCTGACTCGTGCATCACAGATTTGTGACAATGCAAAACAAAGAACGGGAGCAATATAAACATTTGTGAAAGAAACAGCAAATTTATGTGGAAAACACATTTTATTTTAAGCAAAGTCATTGTGCTTTACATTGAAACACTAAATGTAAGAAGTATAAACACACAGATCTGTATCCAAAACAATGCCAAGGTTTCTGACCTGCTGTGTTTCAGACACAGTGATGCCAAATGTGAACAAGCATTCTGGTCCTGATTTTAAACATCAGTTTCAAGTATCTCAGTCTTGTCTGTTATAAGTTGTAAAAAGATTTTTAATAATCAAAATATTAAAATCATCAGTGTAATTTACTAGCTTACTAACAGCTGAGATCATTAGGGGAGTGTGCAACGTTGAATGATGGATGTATAATGTTCATTTATAAAGAAACATAATACATGAATATATTTGTGAAGTGAAACAGGTTTGTTTATGTTTATTTCATGTGTTTTTCTTCCAGGTGAGGGAGCGACTTCGTGTTGCTTTGGAAAGGTGCAGCGTGTTGGAGGAGCAGCTCACCATCTCGCACAAAGAAGTAAGAAAACGTAACTTAAAAAATAAGTTAAAAGAAAATCACTTACTGACCTCCAACTCAATACCATTTCATTTATAAACTGTACCTGTTGCACTGCCGTCATGTGATTAAGGAATATTTGCAGGAACAACACGACAGCCTGAAGTAATAAATTCAAATTACTCACCTTCCTTACATTTTTTTCTCAGCCTTTTCATGCTTAGCATATGTGCACCTGGTGAGTGATACATGCCTGGGCTTCGATTTAACACTGAGCTGAACATTGCCAACTCAACTGCACAAAAAACACAGTAAACAGATGGTTCCCACCACTTCCTGTCACTGCTGTATTTATATTTTATCGGGAACCACCACATAGTGGAACCTGATTTGCCCTTTCCTTTCATTCTTTTTTCTGTGTTGAATATTTATAAATCAAATGATCCTAATTAACTAAATTAAGAGGGTTAATTCAGCACGCTAATCTTGAAAGACATATAAAGTGAAGCTGTAACAGGCATCACACCATGTTATTGAAATGCATTGACCATGACTAATTGCATGCATGATGTCTGAATGAATAAAATGTGTGACCCTGTGATTCCTGCGGTACAGAAAACATGGACGGAGGCGTGGAATTAGATATTAAAAAATAAAATTAACCTTGCAGAAATGTGGATGCATATTATTTTCCCTTCCCTTATGGGCAGTTTTGCACAGCCCCTAATCTGAATTAACCAAAAAATAAAAACAAAATATGCCCCAGTGTGTGAGTCGCCTCCATCAGACCCACTTTACTCGTGTGTTTGAGCTCTGACTTTTATTTTAAAAATAGATCTGATCAGATTAAATCAGCATTGCTTCCGATGACACCGACTTCTCTTTAATTGCCTTCATCTTGCACACATTCAACTTTCCCACTGAGTACAAGAAAAAGAGATTCATGACTCTCGTATGCACTGCTGCACATGCATGCAAAGGGACAGAGAGTCTTCACTCTGTTGAATGGGATTAAGATCGACAAAAGACCCAGAGGATCTTGGGGAAGTGTCCTAGATTTCCTCTCTACTTCATGTTACAGCACTTCATGCTACGGTCATCTTTTGTTCTTGGAAGTCAGCCTGGGACCACACACACACACACACACACACACACACACAAACACACATAAAATCAACCACTTGCCACTCTGCTTTTATTACTAACCGTACCTCCTAAGGCAACGCAGCTCTCTGCTGTTTTGTTCCTCCTGCTGTTTGTTTGGCCATGTGGCATTGAGTATATTATACACTGCAGCTTATTCATGTCAGTTTGCAACCAGAATAGTTGTGGTTTGAACTCAAAGCTCTCGGCATCCAGAGCTACCAGCTTAGCCTCTTTGTGTGTTTGTACCATGTACACACACACACACACACACACAAACACACACACAGAGTACTGTGGAAGTGAAATGTTAAAAATATCATCACAAATGATAAAAGGAAGTAAGCCAGTTTAGTGCTCTGGGGTAAGTGGTTAACCGGATAATTGTTTATTTGGTTATCACCAGCAAATGAATGACTGGAAAAGTGTTAACAAACTGGTTTTTTTTTTTTTTTTTTTTTCCTGCAGTTGGCTTACCTCAGGGAGCAGAACAGCCAGAAGAGAGGGCTAGCAGACGGAACGAGTGAGGTCAACCACAACTCTGAAAACACACCAAGCACTAATGGCAAGGTGAGGTTACTCAACAGCCTGTGTAATTGCTGTGTGTGAAACTGCATGTATACGAAAGCCAAGTGAGCCGCAGCTTGTGTGTGATGAATGCGTATACGTTTATGTAGCATCTGTTTAGTAAATAAAACAATTCTGACCGGTTTAATTTCTTATATGTACAGTATAATGTATCGGTAAATTAAATATGTTGTAATGTGAGAGCTCTTGAGGTGCTGAAGTGAGATGTTAGTGTGTTTAGTGTGTGTAGAATTATTATTTATACACATAAAAATAACCCAAAACTCTATAGATGAGTAGTGCATGCATTATTTAGATTGATCTTTCTTCCTTCTTTAACTTCTGTTTATTGAGGAAAGAATGAAACATTTCTGTCCTGGCATGCAGCGATTAGCTTTGCTATGCTATGTCGTACATGCATGGACAAGACTGAAACAGTAAAAGAGATGGATAGACTGGCTGAGAAGAGTCCAGGTTGCTGCTGACAGTTTGCTCTAAAATGTGTCTCAGCCTATAATAAAAACATTTGGCATCATTAAACCTTGCTTGTGCAGATGAAAATAATGTATATTATCATATTATTAAACCTTAATTCATATAAATTTATTGATAAAGCATCTAACTAGTTCCTGTCTGAACTGCTCACGAGTGGTTGAAGTTGGTTTGCTCAGTGTTCTCATGGTTATCTTTCCTCCATACTTCTCCATAGCTTGTTGCTTCATCTTTCACAAGATGATTTGAACCTTTTTTTAAATTAAAGTGAATTATATTCTCTGGGTTTCTTCCTAAACAACTGTGTAAATTCGCCCGCAGCGGTCATCGGATGGGTCGCTGAGTCAAGAGGAGGAGTCAGGGCCGGTGTTCGGGAAAGTCGGTGAGCTCCAGGAAGTGGTGGACCGTCAAACAGCTGATCTGGGCCAGATGAAGGAGCGCATGGCTGCTATGGTTTCACGCATCAATGAGCTGGAGGAGGACCTGGACACGGCCCGGAAAGACCTCATCAAGTCCGAAGACATGAACACGCGACTACAGAGGGACCTGAGAGAGGTACGGAGAACTCGCAGTTTCATGACCGAGGCCTTTTCAGTTAACTGATGATACTTAATGCATATTACACTGTTTGTTTATAATGTACTTAGAGCAATGCTAATATTACCTTTTTATTCATTTGGCTGAAATTATGTCAGCTGTTTCTCTTGCTTATATGTTTATTCAGTTTCATTTTTTTATCTAAGGTCATTTTTAAAAATTAGTTAGAAGATGCAAAAGTCTGTTTATGATCAGGACAACATAGGCTGAGGACACTAAAATAGATGTTCTGTTATGTATTTATAGTCAATGGCTCAGAAGGAAGACATGGAGGAGAGGATCACGACCCTGGAGAAACGCTACCTGGCAGCTCAGCGGGAGGCTACCTCCGTCCACGACCTGAACGACAAGCTGGAGAATGAAGTGGCCAACAAGGATTCCCTCTTCAGACAAGTAGGCCCATTCACTTTGATGAAAAATTTAAAAATCAGTATGAGTTTGATCACCAATGAGGAGTTAAAGTTCACTGAATGATGGAGTCACGTTTTAATCCTTAACTTCCTCCATCGTATAAGATGAGATACTGCATCACAGCTCGAACAGCCACTAACATCCGCTCGTTATAGTCTGATTCGAGTACATAAGCTGTGTTGTTTTTTGGTGTTTGAGTCTCAGTGTTGCCTGCCAGCAGGAATCGCCTGCCGTTCTTTTTTGCAGTTTTTAAATCCCTGCTAATGAATTCCTGCTGTATTCACACACTGATCGGCGCAGCAGGCTCTGAATGGGAAGCCTGGAAGACACTGGCTCGTTTCTCCACATGGACTCACTGAGATGGAGATGTCTCTGTCCTCTTTTTTCTCATGGGTTTTGTCTGTCTTTGTGCTGTTATGAATGCTCTCTTCCTCACTTCCTGCTCAGCCCACCCTGAGCCATCCCCTCTCCCCGTCTCCCTTTGTCTCCTCTCTCTGTTTTTCTGACCAACAGTCTTACTTCTTGCCTCTCTCTTCACCTTGTGGAAATGAAAGCAAACACAGAGGAGTCTTGGATGTTTCTGCTAATGACTGTTTGCTTTTGGTTTGTTTGTTGTAGACTGAGGACAGAAACCGGCAACTCCAAGAAAAGCTGGAGCTGGCTGAGCAGAAGCTGCAGCAGACCATCCGCAAGGCAGAGACCCTGCCTGAGGTTGAAGCCGAGCTTGCTCAGAGGGTAGCTGCCCTCACAAAGGTACCAGCACCTGTCCGCCACCTCGTGTTCCTCCAAACTCACCATTAAAACTCTTTTACAATGCTTTATTTGAAGTGTAATGAAATAATTAATACATTTAAGGTGGAAATCAGAGGCCATGATTGGGTCTTCCTTTTAGTGTGTCTGTTTGTTGCATTAGTAAAACAAAAAGTTGATATGAATAATAAAATAATTACTACGATCCTGTTAGAAACACACAGCAGGTACGAGCACACTTAATGTAAAGAAGACTGTTGGATTAGCTCTTTCACATCACGACGACCAGGAGCCGCCTGCGGAAGCTTCGGAGGAAGCCATTGTTTGTGTTACTCCAAATATCCACACGGACCTATTTTTAGAAATTTGGCTCATGTTTTTGTCCATTTATAGTTTGAGTCTTTGTCTCAAACGACACACTGCTGCTGCTGCTGGACCTACACAGGCTATTTAGCACCTTATTAGTATTGGACCTGGCTCACAGCACGTTAACGCTATCGATCATTCTTATTCTCATCTGTGTTTTAATTTATTATGTGTATTGAACTAAATGCACATTAAAGGATCACCTCCTTTAATCCTCCCTGCAGTTCCCAGACACTGACAATAATCATTTACCCCTCTGCCCCCCCCATACCTTGAAGAGCTTGTAGCACAATTATTTCATCATCAGTCCATCTTCTGTGTGATGTAACATCTCTTCTTGTCTCTCTATGTCCTCTGTTTGTCCACTTGTTCTGTCTTCAAGTCTAGATTTTAAAATATCAACGATCTATATATTAAACGGTTAATATCGATAAGTGAAGACAGTCACGTTTCGTCGCTGAATCTGCAGCATCAGTCCATTTTCTTCCTCCAGTCTCTGTGTTTAATTGTGCTAAAGTTCACATGAAAAGTATACCCTGCTTTCTCCTCTTTTTCATGTCTTTCCGTCACGCTCTGTTTTTCTGTGGTCTTCATGCTGCCATTATAACCCCCCCTGTCAAACCCTTAGTGTGTTCTGTGTGGCACTAAAGGCACTAAGACTCAGAAGAAGGTAGATTGGCTTCACTCACCGAGCCAAACTTGTCCTCTGCATACTGAAACGCTCAGTTTGTTATCTGTTACTAAACTTAACCAGGCCAACAGAAACTAACGGCGGTGCCTAGAAAGTTTTAAGAACTGCTGCTGCAAAAAAAGAATAAATATAGATATGTGAAATCTAAAAAATATTCTCACCAACGTGTCCTTGTACATGACGAGTGCCTGGTTAAGTACAGTATCAGGTCGTACATCAAAATGCTGTGAGGTCCCGTTGAGCCTGAGACTCGGCCCTGACATGGCCTCCCCTCTGCGCCTGTGTGTGTTTGTGCTTTATCTGCTTGTTAGCTGTGTTGATCAGAACTTCACGCTGGTACCTCTTTCTTTTTGACACAGAAAACCCTAATGTTTGGTGTCTAACACAAACAGGAAAGGGCAGCTGATTTGCTCAAAGGAGGCCCTGCCCTTTAGAGCTACTGAGACATGGAACAAGCTCTGCAACAGCCTGTTGGCTCTTATGTTGTAAAGAGCCAACAGACTGATAATATCTGCTGTTAAACACTGTTCAAAGTTTCCAACAAGTCATACTGCAGATGAACTAATGATTTAAATGCAGTTTCATGAACCAGTAACTATTATTCACAGAGAAATGTATGTAGTCCCCCATAGAGCCATGATGCTTGTATAGTAGAAGTGCATAATGGGAAGAAATGGCTGCTGTTTTTGTTGTATTCTGTCCTCTTCTGATGCAGCTAGTGCATGATTTTTAATGTCCGGCTGTAAGTTGCATACATAGATGCTTGCTTCCTGGGCTGTTGATGTCGGTGGCTCCATCCTTTTGAAGGACTTTGCTTTACACCCACAACCTCGAACAGTCAGGTGTTTTTCAGCAAAGTCCTTCTTCAGGATGGATTACAAAGCACTTTAGGGGGAGATAAAAGTCTAGCGTGAGAGATGCTCTCGTTAGCTCTGAGTGGATGAAACATACTGATTCACTTGGAAGGATATAAACGTAAATATGAAGGTTTTTTTATTGTCCCCCATTTTTAGGCTGAGGAACGTCATGGCAATGTGGAAGAGAGACTGAGGCAGCTTGAAGCTCAGCTTGAGGAGAAGAACCAGGAACTTCTCAGGGTAAGAACGAGGGAAAATTTGCAACTTCTGGACGAGACCCACTTATCACAGTTCCACTAAAATTCAGATAGACTTAATATGTGCACTTTTTAAATTTGTTGTTGTGTTTGTTTGTAGGCACGACAGCGAGAGAAGATGAACGAGGAGCACAACAAGCGTCTGTCCGAGACGGTGGACAAGCTCTTGTCAGAGTCCAACGAGAGACTCCAGCTTCACCTCAAGGAGAGGATGTCTGCTCTGGAGGACAAGGTGAAACATACAGCGATGATTTACAGCTGAAAAATCAGCGAGACTAACAAAGAGTCAGATGAAGTGAGGACACAATCGCTGTGTTTTTTTGCTGGTGTGTCACCGTCTTCATGTCTCCTCTCAGAATGCCCTGATAAGAGAACTGGATCACACCAAGAAGCTGATTGAGGAGTCCCACCATGAGAAGGTGAGATCCTGTATTTGTGTGTTTTGGTGGGAATCAGGGCACCTTTGTAATATCTTTTCTTTTATTTTAGATACTCTAGCAGTGGTGTTTTGTGTTGTACAGACTGTGTTTCTTCACCAAATGATCACTATGTGTGTGAATTGTTCTTTAGGAGCAGCTTCTGATCCAGATCGAAACCATGAGGGCAGAGAACGAGCAGGGTCGGAGCAGGAGCAACTCCTTACTGCACGGGTAAGCCAGGTCACTGTTAGAGTTCACAGCATGACCTTTGACCTCCCAGAGTCTCTCTGACTGTTTTTTTTTGCCCCCTTTGTGTTTCAGACGGTCTCAGCTGGGCAGCACTCCAGACTTCAGGTATCCAGTGTCGGCTTCCTCAATGATGGACAGTAACTCAGACCATTATGGCGGCGCTCTCGTGCTCAGAAGGCCTCAGAAAGGACGGATGGCAGCACTCAGGGATGAACCATCGAAGGTGAGCTCCCGAAAATCAAAAACTGTGAAAAATGTACATCATAAAATCCCAGAGCGAGAGAGTGGCGTCCTCAAACTGATTCTTTTCAGTCAAAAACATAAAGACTCTTCATTTGCTGTTTTAAGTGAGAAATCCTTAATTTAAAAAAGCTGTGTTAAACATTTTTGCTTTAAAAAAATTGGTTGTTATGAGATTAAACAGTTGTGTTGTTTCCTCTTATCGTGTTATTTTTATTGTTGGTCTTTTTCCTTCCTCTACCTGTTTCAGTCTTAATGTTCTCTGTGATGATTTTCTTTGTCTCTGTTTCTTTCTGTTTGCTTGCACTCTGGACTTCAGCGACATGTAAGTCAGCGTGTAACAGTGATAGTAACTTCCTCTCTTCTCTGTTGCCTCATTCTTTTATATCCAACCTGCCAGCCTTTTCTTTTTCCTTTTTCTGCCTTCAACATTTGTCTAATTCACTTTATCTATCTCGGTGTCTTCTGACTCCATTTGCTCTGTTTCCTGTTTTGTACCTGTACGCATTAATCCAGGTGCAGACTTTGAATGAGCAGGAATGGGAGCGCATGCAGCAGGCCAACGTGTTGGCAAATGTGGCCCAGGCCTTTGAGAGCGACATGGACGCCTCAGACCTGGAGGAGGATCGAGAGACGATTTTCAGCTCGGTGGACCTGCTGTCCCCTGGTGGCCAGGCTGATGCACAGACCCTTGCCTTAATGCTGCAGGAGCAGTTGGACGCCATCAACAATGAAATTAGGTGACAGAAACTAGCCTTGTATCTTTGTCATCTAAAATGGCAACGACTTGAGTGTGTAAATTAAAAATTAATGGTCTTTCTCCTCTCTCTTGCTCTGCAGAATGATCCAGGAGGAGAAGGAGAGCACAGCCATTCGGGCCGAGGAGATCGAGTGCAGGGTTGGCAGCGGCGAGAGCCTGGGAGGTCGTTTCCGCTCCATGAGCTCCATCCCTCCGTCACTGTGTGCAGGCTCCTCGTTGGGGGGCTCACCCCCCGGCTCTGGCCACTCCACCCCCAGACGCATTCCACGCAGCCCCAACCGAGAGCTGGACCGAATGGGTGTCATGACCTTGGTAACACTTCGTATACTTTCAAATGTTTCCCAGCCGCATACAAGATCACTGAATAGCACATTTAACTCTTATTTTGCCTCATGACACTTTATTATTAGTTTCTGTCATTACATAACTCTTTAAAAGTCAGAATGATTGTTTCCTTGGTGTTTAAATTTATGTTTTGTTTATTTTCCTCTTGTAGTTTAAATGTATGACTTCATGTTTTTTCATACATATTTTTTTGCTTATTTGCCCCTCAGTGCTGATTTTGTGTAGAAATGCTGCCCCCTCTCATCAGTGTGAATAGTGCACTAATATTTTGTGTGTGTGCATGAGAGTATGTAACCATGTGTATATGTAACTGCCCCCCCTGCCCCCCTGCCCCATAGCAATACTGCTATAACCCCTACGTCATCCAGAGCTCCCTCTCCCAGCAGACAGTAACATACCTGCCCTATGGTGCAACTGGCTTCAGCCCCCCACCTCAAGCCTATAGTTATGCACCATACCTGCAGGTACCTGTAGACCTCTCTACTGCCCCCTGTCTTCCCCCCCACAGATGGGTGCAGCCTGACACTTTCTCCTCATTCTGTTCCTGTTGACATTTTAAGGACAAATGAAGTCGTTTCTCACTCTGTGTTAAAGAAATCACTTTGCTTTGATAACAGCAGTGATTCAAACTTGTCGTGCAGAACACTTGATCATGAAACTGGTAACTAAAATAGATTTGGTAATATTATAGTATAAACAAGAAGAATTAGATTGTTGCCTCAAGGACTGGTCGCATTTTTTCCTCTACATTAGCCTTAAAATGTGTTACAGAAGGTAATAAAGTGGCTGCAGAAAAAGATTTGACTGTAAATTCTGCCTCAGAAGCTGCAGCCAACAGGCGACTTCATGAAACAGAGTCAAAGGCATATTTTTTCACACACCTGGCTCGTGGTTGTTCAAAGGAGAGAGAAAGTTCTTCTTGGAATCGCACATTCATTTGAGGTCTGTGTGAAAGTGGAGAAACACCCAAAGAACAAAAGAACACGAGACTGTTCGTGATGATCAGGCCGATCCTGGTTTTATAACAATATTCCAGAGAGGTGGAATTTCTGAACAACAAGTTAAAAGGGCACACCTCGTGACCAGAGTTCCCTTTTATGGATGAAACCAGCAGAACAAAAGCATTTGGTTTTGGTTCACAAAGCGAAGAGCACACACCCTTTCTGCACCTGTGAGCTACTCCTGCTCCGATGCTCCACTCTGCACGCTGGACTTCCTGTCTTTGTGATTCACGCTGGTGTGTCTTCGGCCGGTGTAACAGGCTGCTGCAGCTTTGTTATTCCATGTTTGGTAATGTTGTCTGTGATGGTGTGCTGCACAGACGCTGTGTTACGCTGTATTTACAGCATTTAATCCAACTTACAGAGCGTTGTAAACAGGTGAACCTGTTTATCTGAAAGTGATAACAGGTTCTTTTCTGTTACTACATGTCACCACACAGCCAAATATTATCTAAACAACGTCTCTTTCCTTCAGAGTGTAAGTGTTAGCTTTGATGGAATTAAATATTTTAGAAATTTACACTAATTGGATTTATCTGATCTTGTGATTTTAAGATGTAGCTCAGTTTTAAACAGTTCCTACATGAGTTCAGATCTCGCAAGATTCCTGTGAGAAAAATGTCCCCAAACCACCTCGATCCGCTTTCATCTGTCTTATGTTGAACTTATTGTTTTTATCTTTAAAACATCCATTAAACTAGTCAGTGTCATTAAATTCCTGAATAAGAAGACACCAGAAGACAAGGAACATTTTGAGTGATTAAATTAATTTGCTGCTCACCCACTCAATCTCCTCTTCCTGTTTCCCTTTTATAGCTCACTAATCTCCTTCTTGCCCCGGCCTCAGTGTGTCAGTTGAGGAGAGGAAATGAGTGATTAGGTATTTTCCTCCTGGGGGCGAGAGAAACTCCAGTAGAAACGTAGCGTGCCCGTGGTTTATTTGCTCTACTAATGCCAGGCCTGTGAGGAATGCAGCAGGGAAAAATCCTCCCACTTTTAGATGCACAGTGGAAAATATGACTAGAACGGCTCTGGTTCATGAATGTGGGTGTCACGCTGAATTTATCAACCAGAAAAAAATCAACCAGAATCACCCCGTTAGCTTTCAAGCTACCTCACTCACAACACTGTCACTTGTGATTTCAGCTGCATGATCACAAATCGCCTGTCAGCTGCTCGGCTTCCTATTTCAAACAGATTTCATCACGGCTTTGATTGCGCTGAAAATTGACGCTACTGAAAAGTCTGCACTTCGCCCTCTGATTTCCTTTATCTGTTTCCATGAGCCAGGCTGCACCCATCCTGCCGTCTACTCCACCTTCAGCGTGGGTGTTTTGCAGTGTCTCCTACTTCGGGTGCAGTAGTACGACTGCAGACTTTATCTTCCCTAATTAAACTGACACTCTCTCTTAGTCTCTACTGTTTTTTGTGTGTGTGTGTTTGTGTGTGTGTGTCAGTTTACACGTGTAAATGTATTTTCTGTTCTGATTTCTTGCTCTTGTGTGTTTATGCATGGCTTGTTTCCACTGCCGGTCTGTTCTGCGTCTCACTAACTGCTTTTCTCCTCTCTCCTTTTTTGCCATGCTTCAGCCTAGTGACTTGCGCAAGCACCGCAGGAAGGTAAACTAGAAAGCTGCTTCACTGGACTCTTTCGGCTGCCTGTTATCCCCCCTCCATCTTCCAAACATTACCCAACAAATACAATCTGAACTATATTTACATGCACAAAATTTTTGACCTCAGAGGTGTGTCAGGTAACTGGCGACGTAGCAACCAGGTTACATTAGTGTTTTGTTTGTTTGTTTGTTTGTTTTCCCTGCTTTGCTGTCTTTATCCTCTGCTGTTGGTGTGGGTCTAATAAGGTCTTATACAGACGTTCAAATGGAATATGTTGGTTTCATGACCCGTATAGAAGTTAGAGGAGTGCTGAGTATATAACTGAAATATTTGTGTGCATGTAAATGTAGTCGCTATTAAACTTCAGATCTCTATTCCATCCCACCGTGCACCACGCGGTGTCCTCCTGCAGACACTCTCAAACTCCCTCTCATGGACACACACGTGTGTTCGTAAAAATTTTTAGAGATGGAATTAATAATTAAAACAATAGTGACAAAAAGTAAACTGGTATCATGAGGTAAAAGGTCAAAGTTAATGATCGACGCTGCAAAACATTGTTGTATTCAAGTTTTACCCAAAAAGCTAAAGCAGTTGGCGTTTCTTTAACAAGCTACAAAGAATTTCATGAACTTTGTCCAGAGTTTTTAAAAGAGGCCAAAATCAACTCTGTACCAAAACCTAAAATTAGCAAAAATAGTGCTAATTAACAAGCACTGATGAGTTGTTGTTTTATATTTATGTTTACGATTTTGCAAGAAATTCAACAGGCCTTGTTTTTTATACTCAGACAAGTTACCTGGAAATGTTTTGTCCTGATCAGTTCTGACTCTTCATATAGTAAAACTTAGTGATCAGTACTACTTTTACTTTGCTGTGAAGTTTTGTTTTTTGCTTGCAGATATTCTGCAGAATTACTTCTGCTAGTTTTGGATCCGTGTTTCTGTCGTGTTAGCCGATATGAAAACAACGTTACAGCTGCATGTGAAGCTTCTGCAGAAAAACATTAATATCTCAGTGTTTTGGGTCGAGGTCTGTACAGTGTAAAACCCAGAATAATCCACCTCAGTAACGTGCGTCTCTCCATCTGTTTTGCAGTCCGCTCAGGATGACAAGGCCACTATCCGATGTGAGACGTCCCCCCCCACCACTCCACGCTCCATGCGCCTGAACAGGGAGGCAGGACATGCTGCCAGTCACGAGGACATTAGAGATATTAGAGGGTAAGACCTGCGCCTGTCCACCGAGGACGTCATGACATGTTGATCCCCCCCCCCCCCGACCATCTGCTCACGTACCTTTTTGCCCCGTAGCCTCGCCGGCCTGCAGGATGGCCAGGGCAGCAACCCCAGCAGCAGTAACAGCAGCCAGGACTCCCTCAACAAAGCAGCCAAGAAGAAGAGTATCAAGTCTTCCATTGGACGCCTCTTTGGCAAAAAGGAGAAGGGCCGACCCAGCATTCCCGGAAAGGACTCTCCGAGTCAAGGTCGGACACGAGGCGCAGCGTTTGTGTTTGTGTAAATGTAATGTGATTACATGCCACCAGCATCGCTGTCAGATCTCTGAACAAGGTCTCTGTTTATGTTCGTAGCCGGCACTCCTGAGGCAGAGGGCTCTCCTAAAGATGGCTTAGGAATGGGCACTCTCGGAGGCCCTGCAGAGAAGAACAGGAAGCTGCAGAAGAAGTGAGTGTCTTCTAACAGTTTCTCGCACTTTGCTGTAGTCACAATTTATGTAAACACAGAAAAAAATATGAAGATGACGAGATAACTCTGTTGCACAGAATTTGTATTCAGGTTTACAGTGTTAATTATGTAAAATAGACTATAGGTGTTATTGTGGGTTTGGTGATCCTGCTGCAGTTCACGGCTGCTCACACTCTCACACCCCCCCCAGCCATCTGACCCACACCCCCCCAAGTCCACTCAGTTTCCTCCCACATCACACCGGTTCAGTCATTTCCATCGCAGTCATCTCTCACAGCTGTTTTTATGTTTTCTGTCCAAAGTTCTTGGTTTGTTGCAGACTTGTTGCAAACACCATGAATGTTGTTTTGCTTCCATTGAGCTCTTAAATTAGCATCAGTTCATTCTTTCTTTATTTATTTATTTATTTATTTTTTTGCCAACCTACCTCCTTCTTTTTTTTGTCATCCCCTTCTCATTCCATGTGTAGTCCAAAGACAGGGTAAGTTGGTTCATATTGCTTTTGCTTTGTCTTATCTTCTTCCCACACTTGGCTTCAGTTTGACCTCACCAATAACTCCGAGGACCCCAGACAACTGTCCCTCCAAATGTCTGATGGCTTTTCCATGCTGCTCTTTACCCTGCTTTCCACAGAGCTTAACTAACAGGAATGTGTGTGTGCTGATTTTTAGTGAGTGACACATTTTCCTCTCGCAGTTTTCCTATCGGAGCATGAAGTTATGCACTATAAGTACATTAAAGATAGTAAATGGGACTATTTAAACAAATAACAGGCATTTTGTCAGTTTCTTGTCCATTAGTTTTTAAATTATAAGCTGATACACTTCAGCTCGGTAATGTGTTGCTGTATATGTTATAAATCTTATTTGTTAGTTAATTTTTTGGGCATTTCTGCCAAACAGATCATGGACTCGTTCTCGATCAGTGATCTGTGGCACTGAGCCCCATCTAGTGGTCAAATACAACCACTGCCGGTGAATCAAAAGAACTTTGAGAGACCCTGAGTCAAAAGCTGCCTCCAAACTTCTCCAGAAACCTCCAGAGATTCACGGCTAAATGGCATTTTTCCGTCATAACAAAGAGAGAATGTGCATGAAATGGATGTACAGAAATCAGGAAGCATTTGCAAAGGTTCTCCTGCTTTAAATACTCCCCTCTGTGCATGCCGTGACCCCTTCAGTTGTAGAGGAATGCATTAATATATAAGTGATTTTCTAAGTGGACTCCTGAAGCACTGGTTCTGGGAGAAAACTTCACTGACTAATAAAGTTCCTGACTCTTGAAGCCCTGGCTGTGACCTCCAGTCGTCCTCCAGAGGCTTAACAAAACACCCATCTGCTTAAACCTGGAAAGTTCAGGTTTAAAGAACACTGAGCAGGTTTTTGACAAACTCTTCTGGTCTTTCTGGGCCAGTGGTTTGTTAATTTTGTCCAAATGATGCCATTCGTTAAAGGGTTTCCAGATGAGCATGTGTCTGTTTTCCTGGGTTTCAGTTTCTTTGTTTTCTCTCAGACTCCTGCTCTCTGTTTAAAGTATGCATGTCAGTCCATGTCCTTTGGTTTGGTTTCGTGTGTGTTTTAAAGGGGAATTTGATTGATTGCATATTGGGGGTTTATGGTGGGCTCTGGGGATTTGACTGTGCGGCCGTTTACGCTTGAATTTTGGGTCAAGTGAACTTTTTTTGTTGTGCATTTTCTTTAATATTCCTTTTGTGTCTCAGGCATGAATTACTGGAAGAGGCTCGCAGGCAGGGCCTGCCGTTCGCCCAGTGGGACGGACCGACTGTTGTGGTTTGGCTGGAGGTACGACACACACACACACACTCACACTCACACACACACAGCTGATCTGAAAACCATTCAAACAGTAAGGTTCATTCATGACAATGCCTCTCATCTGCCCCCTCCTGGCCAGCTGTGGGTGGGCATGCCAGCCTGGTACGTGGCCGCATGCCGTGCCAACGTGAAGAGTGGAGCTATTATGTCGGCTCTATCAGACACGGAGATCCAAAGGGAGATTGGAATCAGCAACCCGTTACATCGTCTGAAACTCCGCCTGGCCATCCAGGAAATCATGTCCCTCACCAGCCCTTCGGCCCCGCCCACCTCGAGAACGGTATTTGTTTGATGAGACAAACACACGAGCTGTACAGGATACACTCACACATGTACAGCAGCTTTTCTTCAGCTTCACAGGAATAATATTTGGGATGTCTTAAGTCTTGATGGTTTCTTTAAAATTCCTGCCGACTGATTCAGCATGAAACTTTTATTACATTAACATTTTAACTACTTTTATACTAAACGTGTACTAATGTTGGGGTCGAGCTAGTGTTGGTTTTAGCTCAGTTCTTTTGCTAACAATGATAAAAACTAAAGGATCAAACTGTTCTCGATCTTCTCTCCATCCTGCCCTCTTTCTGTCCATCACTCTTCCCTTCTTTGCACTCTCGTCTCACTTGTGATTGGGGGGTGTCAAATGATCAGACCACAGGAAACGTTTGGGTCACACACGAAGAAATGGAAAGTTTGGCAGCCACACCTCCCACGGTTAGTCTGCACTGATCGGCTGGTTACTGGCGACTTCTCGCTTCTGTTGAGGCTCGTTCCAATTTGCCTTCAGGACGACAAACTTTACTCTTAACAAGCATAAATTGATTTTAATGATTGTTAATCTGACTGCATGGAGTCTCACTGGGCAACTTGAAACAAGGCCTTTTTCTCTCCGCTAGTTTGTGTTTCATTTGTTGGTTTAAGTAGTTATACTTCTTTCCTTTCGTCCTTAGATGCTGTGTGTGTTTCTGCTTTAATATTAGTTAGTTTTGTGTGTGTTTGTGTGTGTTAGTGATGAAAAACACATTCTGCCAAGTTAACTGAGGTTTCTGCTCCTTTTTTTTTTTTTTGGTTTTAACAAACTGTGTGTGTCTCAGCCAGAAAACGGCATCAGAAGAACAAGAGAAAGTTTCTTGAAGGACTCTGTTCACCCGTCACTTTCAACCCTCAAAATTTTAGTTGTAGCTGCACGGTTTGGGAGGTTTGGGCAATATGAGGATTTATCAGTATATCAGTATTTTTAAAATTTCCACCGAATGATAAACCATCTGTAGGGGAAAACAAAATTTGTGGCACATGGAGCAACACTGGGCAGCAGAAACACAGCAGATCAGCAGGTCTGGTTAACATATAACACTAATAACACATACTAGTGTTTTATCCATATTGCCCGTTCCTTCAGTTTTATTGTTTTGCATCTGTTTTTGTTTCTTCTTTAATGTCTTTCCATTAATCTGTCTGGCTTGTTGTTGTTTTTTCTTTTTTTTTGAATGATGTTTTCCACATGAAGCTGCTCTAACCAGCACTGCCGCCTCACTAACCCCCCCGCCTTTCTGTTCTTCTCACCATGCTCACTCTAACCATGCTAACACCAGGAGGATGACGAGGGCAGCTGGGCCCAGGTTTGCACACCCCCCACCCCTCCAAAAAACCACCTTTGATCACCTTCTAGTTCTTTCTTTACTGAACATCTTTTAGTCAGTGCTTTTTATTTCCTCGTGGAGGTCCAACTTCTCATAAAACAGAGGTTTTTCCAGTTTGTAAATGACTTCTCACTGAGGTCACATTCACAAGAAGCGTGTTTGTAGCCGTTTATTCAGATTTTGTAGTTTTACCCCTGAAGTTTGGTTCATGTGTGCAGCAGAAAATCATGAAAGATTCTGACTAAACCAAAAAAATACTACTGTGGTTGTATTTGTTAGTAGTTAAGACGAAGTGCATGTGATGTATTCTGTTCACATCACCACACCACTGCTGCTCGACTTCATAGAAGAAACCTTGTGGTTTCCTCTTGTGGTTGTCAAACCGAAGGGAAGAGGCTGCAGAAGGAAACCTGTGGTGCTTTGCAATCACAGATTTTGTCTCTTGAGGTTTCCTGTGTTAAAAAAAAAAGCAAAGATACTGCAAAAAGCAGAAGCAGAATAATTTTAAATGTCAATAAACAAAAAGTTAATCAACACTGCAGACTCATGAGAGAGCAAACAAATCTGTTATGTTTCAAGCCCCTTTACCAAAAATGACTTGTAAGAAAGAAAAATATTGTCATTTTCTTAATTCAGAAGTATTGATTAGTCTCTTCTAAATTAAAGCTCACATTTCTTCCACACACTCTCACGTATCCTCGTTAAGTCGTCTCTCCTCCGACTGTAGACTCTGGCGTACGGAGACATGAACCACGAGTGGATCGGTAACGAGTGGCTGCCCAGTCTCGGTTTGCCGCAGTACAGATCCTACTTCATGGAGTCCCTGGTGGACGCCCGCATGCTCGACCACCTCACCAAGAAGGACCTCCGAGGTCAGCTGAAGATGGTGGACAGCTTCCACAGGTAAAACTCAGCAACTACAGCAACAGCTACGTCATTTTATCTCTGTGTTATTGTCTGCACAAATGAGGTTGTGTTGCTGCACTGCACTGAGAGAGAGAATGCACGTTAACTTAATGTGGATCCACTGAGTGTTTGTCTTTGTGTGTGTGCTGCAGGAACAGTTTTCAGTGTGGTGTGATGTGTCTGAGGAGGCTCAACTATGACAGGAAGGAGCTGGAGAGAAGAAGGGAAGAGTCTCAGGCGGAGCTTCAAGGTATTTGTGAGCAGATTTCAGTCATACAAACCTGCACAACTGATGTATTTTAACGCTTTAAATGACAGTAACAACACCATGTTATACGTCCTCTGTGAGTTACACTTAAAGCTGTGTCTCTGTGTCGGTTCTGTCGTTTCAGAAGTGTTGGTGTGGAGTAACGAGCGTGTGATCAGCTGGGTTCAGTCCATCGGACTCAAAGAGTACAGTAGTAACCTTTATGAGAGCGGAGTCCACGGAGCGCTGCTCGCTCTGGACGAAACCTTCGACCACAACGCCCTCGCCCTCCTGCTGCAGATCCCCACACAGAACACACAGGTACACACACACACACGACCTGTCAGCTGTTCAACACACTTACTGCAGGTTTTAACATGTGAGGTTTAATCAGAAGTTCACATGTGAAAGATGAAGACAGAAACAGGTGATTTTATTTCTGGACCAAAAACCAGTTACAGTTAAACAGATCAGCTGATCAGAATCTCAGGAAGATGATGTGAAACTGTGTGATGAAGAGTTGGCTGATGTTTCTGCTGAAGGGATGCAGGTTGCTGTGTTTTCTCATAAAAACGAGTTCATCTGTGTTATTAACTGAGAGTTAATGGTCCCTTTCAGTTCCTAAGTCTTCTTCATGTCTTCCTTTTCTAGGCAAGAGCAACTCTGGAGCGTGAATACAACAGTCTGCTGGCCATGGGCACAGACAGGAGGATGGAAGAGGTGATGCAGACACACACACACACACAGACTGAGTAATAGATTACATGTGCATCGTAATTCACCTCTCTCAATCCTCCCACCCTCCTCTTTCTCCGCCGCCTCTCTTCCAGGATGACGATAAGAACTTCCGCCGAGCTCCCTCATGGAGGAAGAAGTTCCGGCCCAAAGACACGAGGGGGATGACGTTCGGCGCGTCAGACACTCTGCCTGCCAACTTCCGAGTGACGAGTAGCAGCGCCGCATCTCCCTCGACGCAGCCAAAGAGGAGCCCGATGGACGGTAAGCAGAGGAGGGAACGTGTGTGTGTATGGGTGTGTGTGTGTGTGAGATGCTCGCTCATGCTGCCACTGACTCTAGTAAAAACTTCTTTGAACTCTTTACTTCTTCTCGAATGCTCGAATGGCTTTGCTGCTTTGCTGTTTTTATTTTTATTTTTTTAAATGATGCTGTGACTAATGGCATGTCTTTGCATGTGATTTTTGCCGCCGTGGAAAACACAGGAAGTCAGTCTATACAGAGGCTGGACACTGCCACAGTCAGGACCTACTCTTGTTAACACACAACGGTAAGAACACACTCATGAACTGCTGTTTTGTTTTGTTTTTTTTGACGTAAGAGAAGCTCGTGTTCACTTCAGAAGCAAACGGCGATCAGCTCACCTCACTGCTCCTCTTTCCTCAGCAGAAAGCAGCTGTCTTGTACCGCAGTTCTCGGCTCTAATAACGCACGTTGTACGCCTCTCCTCTCTTTCCTTTTGTTTCTCCACCCATCCACCCATCCATCCATCCATCCATCCATCCCCGGCTTCTGTCCTGCTTCCCTCTCGTGTCCGTTCATCTCTCTCCTCCCCTTCTCAGTTTATCCTCATTATTTCTATAGGTAACCGCTGGTCAGAAGATGACGGGGAATTCCCTGCATTCAAGACCCGGATGATGAACTGAAATGACTTTCAAGGACACTAAAAAGTTTTTTTTTGTTGTTGTTGTTGTTGTTGTTGTTGTTGTCATCACAGAGAAAGACATTACTCACCAATCTCAGTATCCCTAGAGGAGACTTTCTAGATTTATCTACTTTTGTTATTATATTTATGTAAACCAATGGGACATTTTAATTGATTTTTAGAACGACTATGTAATCCCTTATTTTTTTGTTTTTTTTGCCTCTATCCCCTTAATCAACCCACTTTTTCAACAAAAAAAAAAAGAAAAAAGAAACGTTTCTCCACTGTGCCCATATTAAGCTCAGCTCTCAGATGTTTGTTTCTGAATGTTTCATTTGTCTGGAGTTTGTATATTTCTACCAACAGACATTTTATCTAATCGTTTTTATAATCCTGATTCTAATGACCAGATGTATGTTTTTTTTTTTTCCTCCTGTCTGATTTGAAACTCTAATCATTGAATTTATGCTTAAGTGACTTTGATATGTGATATAACTTAATTCATATCCTTTGCCCTTTTTAACTGTTGTAATTTTTGTAGCTTATTACCTGTGATTTTGTGTAAATGCAGCTCTTAGGTCAACAGATGTGTGAATATCAGACAAATTGCTGGAGTTGTCAAACTGTTTCACAAAACTGCTCAACACTGTGAGTCAGCCGTCACCGTTAAAATAACTGCTGGAAAGCCAGGTGATGGTGGCGACAGATATCATGTGAAACACACAGTATATTTTACTTTTCTCTTCTCTTTTTCTCTTCTTTTTTTTTTTCCATATCTGCGAAACCAAAATGAAACTCTTGAATTTAAAGATTAAAAGCCATATTAAAGTAGCAAAAACAAAACAAAAACAGAGGGCTTCTCCTGGATGCAAGGAAACTGAATTCAAGGTTGTTTTTTTATTATCTAGTTGACCTTGCATGCATGAACTTCTCCACGTACCCCCACCCAACTACACCTCGACCCCACCAGCTCGCCCCTTTAACAAAAACAGACCTCCCTCACCTCCGGAGAACCACGCAGGACGACGAGTCGGACGCGTGGAAACTCCTTCGATGGACCAACTTCACTGAGGCCTCGGTCGATCCCCGCTGTGACCTGACGACCCTCAAGGCGGTGCGATCCACCCACAGACCTTCTTTTTTTTAAAAAACAAAAACACTTTGTATGAAGATTTCATATCAAGCCTTATTGTTTCTTAACTCCTCGCTGTCGTATGTTCTGTTCTTATTTATTATCACTCATCTCCTTCGTTTTCGTCGGTTACACTTTCATAGCTGAAGCCCCAGTTTGCTCCTATGAATGTAGCAACGCTCCTCACATGTGTTCGTCCCGTCTGCGCTCTCAACACCGGTTCCACCTTTCGCTTTCACGGCGAACGACAAGGAACCGAAGACTTTTCTTTCACTCTACATGTAGTAAAGATTCAAGTAGAAATGCTTTTTTTTTTTTTTCCTGTTTGTGATTTAGTCATTTATGCACAATGCAAAAATCATATGGCTGTTTTTATTCCTGCTCTTCCCGTTGAATCTTCTGATCTTGTAACAATGATGTACAGTCTGAGTACTTATAAACTATTTTTATCACAATATTATTTATTGCTTACTTTCAATAAAATACTGAAACTTATTTTCCACTGCAGATAAAAAGACTAAAGCTTTTCTTTTCAAGAATCTTCTGCCATTTCCTGTCCTGTGTTTGTTTGTTTGGGTTTTTTTTTGTTGGCTTCCTCAGACACTTCAACAAAAAGATGAAGTAAAGAAAATGGACACAGTCTTTGTTGAGTGTGATGTCATGTCGGTCACGTGTTTGTGTTTATAAAAAGTGGCAAAAAAGCATTAATGAGAGGGCACAAGTAGTTGAAAAGGTCAGGAACCCTTCTAGAGTCTCATTTCCTTATAATTTCTCAAGTTTCCTGGAGGAAAAGTACCTGATTTGGTACTTATTGCTAAGTACTAAGTTACTAAGTTATTAATTTCCAGTTAATTGAGAGTTTAACCAGACAGTGTCAGATAAGCATGCTGTGGAAAATACATTAAGAAAAATAATTCCAATAGCAAATTAGGTATAAATGTGCTGTACTTACTTTTACTTACTCGTTGGTACAAAATTGTGTTGTTCAAAGATTTTAGGAAACTAAATTTTTTTTACTGTGTTATTGTTTTTTTTTTT
>JAPZDV010000001.1:29406131-29417680 GCA_029814665.1 Acanthurus lineatus
TTAGAACAAAATTGTGTTGTTCAAAAATTTTAGGAAACTATTTTTTTTTTTAAATGTTACTGTATAAAGAGGGTTTAATGTGTTTTTTCCACTAAGAAACAGAAAAAGAGCCTTTTCATGCCAAATTGAAGAATGATTAAGGCTAAATTAATTATAAGCAAATTACAAAGGTTTAGTTAGCATTGAATGCCGCATGAAAAAAAGAAAAATTTTAAAACATTATTTTTTTCTTATTGCTTTTCTTATAAAATTTTGTGATTTTCCACCAGATTTTACCTGAGAAACCCAAAACAGACCAAAAAAAATGAGGAAAATGAAACACCTATTACCTGCTTTCATCAGCCAGGATAAAATTTTCATGTTCTGCATTAATTTACATCCTTCTCTGTGGTGTTTTTGCAGTTTTCTAACCTTTATACAGACTGACTGACATCGATATATAAAAAAATTAGTATTTAAAACTTATTTAACTATTTAGGGTATTTATTATCTCTTTAAGTCTTTATATTATTTTTAAATTATTGTGAGATAAACTCCCTGAAAGTTCGTTATATTTTTCAGTAAATGTGACTTCTTTGTTCTTTGTTTTTTTAACTTAAACACTTTTTCTTTTTTCAAATTAAAATTCAACATTAAATCCAATTAACATAAATGTCCCCGCCCCCTTTTGATGACGTCAGCACTGGATACTGGGAGAGCCGGAAGTGCCGCGCGGAGAGCCGTCAGACCGTCAGACCCCAATTACCGTTTCTCCATCATAGCTGGAGGTGTGAACGGGCGACATCCACCTGGGGATTGAACACAGTCGCTTTAGGCTCTGGTCGCAGATACCTCTGTCGCAGACGGTGAGTTCAGTTTTAAGGGATTTTAAAATGTCTACCTGTGAAAAAATCAAAAAAAAAAACAGCCTCGCCGAGCTCGCGCTGAGTCAGTTAGTCTCTCCAGAAGGCATGTTAGCTTTAGCCAGCTAGCTAACTGGAAAACTGGAACAGGAAATACCACAGACAGACCACCGATATCCCGATTTTACTGCTAAATTTACCGCATTTTAGCGATTCTCGTCACTTAACATTGAATCCCAAATTGTCGACACAGCTATTAACGAAGAATTTCAACAGCCTTTCTGTTGGTGATTATCTAAAAAAAACGATAATTCAGTTTTCCTGTGGAGTTTGTGTTACAGAAAAAAAAACCCACACTGAACTGTTAAAATAACTGCGTGTTTATGTGGTTAAATTATATTTAAAATATTTGGGAATGATGGTCCTCATTAAATGGGCCTGACCTACATCCATTAAAGCAAACTAAGCGACAGTAAAATAAGCTAGGATAACGTCAAACAAGCTAACTTGTGTCCCTTACGTTACGGAAATAACGTTAACGCGTCGGGAATAATGTAGTTCCTGAAGCTGCTCCCGGTTTCCAAACCTCACAATCACACCTTTATTTACACCTTTCCTCCTCAGAAAGCTGATTTTTTTTAGGGGGGGCTTTGGCTGTGAGCAGCAGATGGGTGTGGTTGTGTGGGGGGAGATATCCCTGTGATGTAAAGTTGGGAGTCGCCGGGCTGCTTCCTGGTCTGAGGCCGGTTTCTGCTCCTCGTCCCGGTGTGAACGGAGCCACGTCTCCCGCAGCTCTGTGACCGAGCACGGATGCTGCTCAGCCGCCTGCTGAGTCAGGAATTATCCGCACAGACCGCTTTTGTTCCAGTTAGATGGCAGAAAACAGCCAGAATAACCAAATATACGAACTGTAGCTCTGCAGCAATCACTGTTTTATATGCAGATTTGTGCGTTTTTAACACGCACATTTGAAATAATTCATGAAGAAAAGACTTTAAAAACTGGTTCAGATCTTTTTTTTCCAAGTCTTTTAAAAAAGTATTTTAATATTAAACTAGGATCTGCTACTTTTATCAGTTTTATGTCATTTTAAATGTATTATACTTGGGTTTTGGACTGTTCATGGAATAAAACCAAGATCAGACTTTCTTTTTTTTGACATTTTGGAAAGAAATAACTTGCAGATTTCAGTTCTGAAAATAGCTGCAGACTTAAATATAACAGCAAATTGGAAGCTCTTCATCTTTGCAAGCATGAAATCTTCCAAATGTGTTTTATTGCTTCACTCTGGCTCTCCATTATCATCACCTGCTTTATAAAATGTATGTTCATGAGGAATGAGAGCTGGATTTTGCTCTCCGTCTTAGACTTTTCATGGGAGTCTAGTTAGCAACGGATAACTTCAGAATCTTTAAAAAACTTAAATGTGTTTTGTTCAAAGTAAATTTCCTTGTTTTTTCAGTGTGTGTTGCATCAAACATGTGGAAGGCAGGAGCAGGACACCCGGTCTCTGTAACTGTAGATGCTGATGGGGACGACTGGGAGACCGACCCCGACTTCGAGGTATCTGAGCTCACTTCTTCTTCACTTCATTAGTGCTCCTCATCCCACATATAAAGTTCTGCTCCATCCTTTTTTTTGTCTAGAATGACGTATCAGAGAAGGAGCAGCGCTGGGGGGCCAAGACGGTGTCCGGCTCCGGACATCAGGGGCACATAGAGTGAGGAAACAAATCAGTTTACTTTTGGTTTTTAAATTCAACGCGGCACCAAAATGCTGTTTCCTAACTTCGTCACTTTGCGATGCAGCATCCACCATCTGCGTCAGACGGTGTCGACGGAGCACACCAGCCTGAAGCAGAAGGAGCTGGAGGCCATGCCCAAAGCCTCGCATGGATACGGAGGGAAATATGGAGTGGAGCAGGACCGCATGGACAAGGTAAGATGCACAACAAGAACTGTCAATGATCCTCTGGGTAAGACGGATCTGTGAGGAGCTGTTTCTGAGGTCAAGAGTGGACTTTTAAACTGTGTTTTGTTTTTGATAGACCGTTAGATGTTGACTCCATAACATTCATTCATTAGCTTATTGAAAAATTGAGGTAATTATTTTATAAAACAGCTGACGAGTCGACTGTGAAAACCACCTGTTGACTCTGTGCTTGTTGTAAACACCCTGCAGCTTCAGCAGAGTGCATTAATTAAGCATGGCGATGCATGTACAGCAGAAATGCAGATGGGGGGGTTTGTTTTTGTTGTTTACATGCTAGTTTTAATGTGTGATTCTTACAAAGTGCAGCGTCATGGCTGTTCATCTCATCAACAGAGTGGAAACACTTCATCCAAGCAGGCGAAGCTTAGTTGAAACAATTATTTTCCACATTTTGCCTCATTAAATAAACTAAACATAAAGTATTTAGAGAAGGACTCCTGAAAAGATTATAAGAAGGCAGTCGCATTGATTCTCACTCAAGGTTTAGTCCAATCAGGCTGCAGCTCATTTGTAAACAATTTAAGTCTCTGCTACTCGTCCCACCGACATCAGTTATCCCTTTATTGGTTTCATTTGAGACCTTTTTGACAAAAATACATAATTAAGTGGAAAAAAATTATACATCTCCCGCAATTAATCCACTGGATGATGACTTTTTTTGAGAATAATGGATGACTAATGAAATGAAGTGGTGGTTAAAGCCTCAGACATCTTTTAAAAGTGTCTTTCTATTCTACAGTTAATGTTAACTGTCTCTGTAGTAAAACAGTATTAATTGTGCCGTGAAAAGAGAGTTTTGTTGTACCTGTGGCCTTTTCTGGCAGCTGAAGCTAAATATAATCCAACCTGCTGGATCTGGGTCTGCATTAGTTTCAAAGTGGGCTCTTTTAGCCGACATTTTCACAAATCTGAATGATCTCCGAGTCCTTTCGGGCCTCTGCTGTGTTTTTCTGTAAAGTTCGTCTCAGCCTTTGTGTTTGTGCGAACAGGCTGAGTCAGTTGTGGCTGTTTCACACTCGATAATCTTTCCTGGCAAGCGTCTCCGTCCGTCCACACCTTTCTCTCTCTCCGGGCGGTGGGCTCATTGCAGCATGAATGTGATGACCCAGCAGTGTTTACAACACACTGCGAGCATCCGTGATGAGTCAGATGTCACCACTTCAGCTGTGCTGCGTTTCCAGCTGTGCTGCTCTTTTCATGACCTCCTCCCCCCCTCCTCAAATTGCTCCCTCATCGCTCTTTTTGTGCTCTGAAATAGTTTTTTTAAAATTTTCTTATGTTTCTTGACAGTCTGCTGTGGGTCATGACTACCAGAGCAAGTTGTCCAAGCACTGCTCCCAGACAGATACCTCCAAGGGCTTTGGGGGGAAGTTTGGAGTGCAAGCTGACCGAATTGACCAGGTATTTCCTGTGACTGTTCACCACTAACAGCTCCTATAAGATCTATCTTTTTTTTCCAATTTAAAACCTTTAACACCTTCTTAAAGAAATGAGATGCACCTGGACTCAAACAGTCCCAGGAAATATTCATAATGACTGCAGTGTATTGTGGGTGTGATGTGGATGTCGCGTTGCTTCTTCCTCTCTCGTTCCAGTCGGCTGTTGGGTTCGAGTACACTGGGAAAACGGAGAAACACGCTTCGCAGAAAGGTGAAGTTGCAACTTGTTGCTTTTTTTTTTGCGTGTTTGCTTAAACCCCCAGTTCACCCGCAGTTCAGTCAGACAGACTTCTTTAAATAAATCCCGGTGTCGCCACATCAGGACATGAATCCGACTTATTTATGAGACTCTTTGTAAAATCTACGTTCACCAAATTGCCTGCAGGAGACACATTTTCCTGACACAAACAGTTTGATGAGCATGTGGCTGGTGGCCAGATGCTGCTCGTTCACTGCTGTTGATCAGAAGCTGCTTGATCTTTGCTTTGCCAGGGTCCCACCACACAAACACACACACACTCACACACACGCACACACACACACACACACACACACCATGTGTGTTAGCTGTGTTAACTGTGTTGGAAACTGAAGCTGTTTTGTTTTCTGGTCATATGTTGCAGTGTCAGCGTTATGACACTGTTTTTTTGTTTTTTTTTCCGGCTGTTTACTCCAGCATGTTTGATTTAAAAATGAAACAAGGTTCAAGTTCTGACTTTCAGCTGTAAAAGAATTAAAGTGTGTTTATTTTTACCACCTTTTGCTCCTTTAGGTGGATGTAAATGGGCTCTGCTTAGTTTATCAGATAAAGAAAGAAGTATATTTAAATTAGAGCTTAAATTCAGTACTTTAATCACATGTTCAGTGTGACATTTGAGGTCCAACGTGCTGAAATAAAACTGCGTGTGTTGCCTTCACACTGTTTGAGCTGGACCCTCATGCTTCTGAGCTTTCAGTGTGTTCAGGTTGCATTTCATGACCCCGTACTGTCGTCACCTCTGTGTTGTGTTCATCCCCTGCACAGAAGAGCTGAACATTTGCCCAATTCCAATGGCTCCTCGTCCTCTGTAGCGTAACGACTTTGATGTAAATCGTTTTCCTTAAAGGAAGTGAACTCATAAACAGCAGGATGTGATTGTGTGATAAGTGTTTTTTAAGTTTTTGAATCTGCTGTCAGTAAATGTTTAATGAGGATTTTGGGATTGGGCTGCTTTGTTGCCACTGCTGCTGCCGTGCTGCTTCACCCTTTGACCCTCCTTGCCTCCCCCCCCTCCCTGCTTTGCTGTGTAGACTACACCACTGGGTTTGGGGGGCGATACGGCGTGCAGACAGACCGCGTCGACCAGAGCGCAGTGGGCTTTGATTACCAGGGCAAAACCGAGAAACACGAGTCCCAGAAAGGTTTGTCGAGACTTCCTGCCATGCAGCATTCTGATTTACCTGCAGAAATATGGAGAAAATGTGGACACACACACACACACACACACACACACACACACACAGCCTGCTGTATGCAGGTCCTGACAGATCATGTTATTCTGCAGTTTTTCCTCTTCCGTCATTGCTCAGCCTTCGCCTGCTTGCAGAAGGTCACAAACAATGGCTTTGTTTTTCATTTGGCGTCTCAGTCGCATGTGTGTGTGTTGTGACGTTTACTTCAGTGTCAGTGAAACAGAGTTATTGATGATCTCTTTGTAAGATATAACACACACACACAGTAAATCTGTGAGAGTTTTTTTAGACTTAATTGGCCGTTTCCTTCGTGAAATGCTGCCTCCTCTAAAGTTCCTGCTCCTCGTCTCAGATTTCAGGTGAAACAGACTCACCTCTTCTTATCTGAGGCTTTGGAGGGTTTTTTTGAGGATATTTAATATTTCAATTTGGTGTAATTTTAATAATGCCTTTTGTTTTGAAGGCATCAATTCACTCATTCTTTTTTTTAAATCCCAAATATAGAACAAACATAGAACCCTGAAATACACCGAGAGGACTTTGTTCATATTATAATAGGCTCTAAGTTTATGTTGAATGTAAAAAATTCCCTTTAGGATACGAAACATTAAAAAATATTCACACAAAACAGAATATTATTGCTTCACATCAAAGTCAGATCTCATTTTACATCTACTGGATGGCTGCATGGGGAGAAAATCTTCAGGGATGAAGATGTGTGTCGGGTTAACTTTGCTCCATCTCTTCCTGTTTTAACTGGATTTTTTCTCCCCCATCTGCCTCCTCCTCCTCCTCTTCCTCCTCCTCCTCGGGCAGATTATGCCAAAGGCTTCGGTGGAAAGTATGGCGTGGAGACCGACAAAGTGGACAAGAGTGCCGTGGGCTTTGAGTACCAGGGCAAAACGGAGAGACACGAGTCTCAGAAAGGTTTGTATCATCATAGAAACACCAACATGTGAGCGACTGGTTGGTTCAAAAGTTAAAATGCTCACCGTTCTGTTTTATCTGGACAGTCGAAGGGTTTCAAAGATTCAGAAATGTTCCAGATAATTTACAGGGGAAGTTTAAGTCTGCAGTTTTGAAATATTTGCACAGTTCTAATATAAAAAAATGTGCCTTTTTTATAGTTTAACAGTTACAATAATGCAATTTCTTCTGGGATGTTTTGGTTCAACTGTCCAACTGAAGTGGAGGCATTCAGATAATTAACTCATAGCAGCCTAAAGCAAAATACAGTGTATATTAACATCTTCTGCTGGTTTTTGCTTTGCTCACTGACACCATGTGGGGTTTACTGTAGCTTACACGAGCTGCACGATCAGTCTTTTCTGTTTGTTCTTGTTAAATGAGTCAAATCTTTTGATAAGAGAGAAAAAAATCAGCTATAAGATGATCATGTGATGTAAGAGGAGGTTGTGTTATGTTGGTAAAGATGAATCACCCACTAATATGTTAATTATTTGTCTGATGTGAAGTGAAATGAGCCGGTTCGCCATCTGTTTTCTTAAAGAATAATATATACAGTAATGCATATAGTGACTGTTATTATTGGTTACATAGGCTGTTTATTGACACGAACACATTTCCAGATCTCTTTAAAATGAAAAACAAACCTACTCGCCATCAGATTCTCTTCGTTTTGCTTCCAAGTCGTCAGCATGTGCACTTGTAGTTTGTTTTGATCAGCGAACGCTCTGCTGCCGGTGTGTTTTCAAGCTGCAGGGGCTGAAAAAGTTACACCTCCATGTCTGCTCGGACTTGTCTGAGCACACACACACACACACACACACACACACAGCCGCAGACTTCACTTCCTGGTTGGCTGACTGCAGCTTATAGATATGGGCTGGTGTCAAGGGCGTAGATGACTTCAAGAATTCCCCCACAATGCACTGGGCTGTTTGCACACGCGGTGCCGGCTGTGATAACTGGGTCATATGTTCTGATAACAGATCATTTCGATGCATCAGAGATAAAAACGCTGTGCAAAAGTCACACACCTGTTAATGCTGCACACAAGAAGTATTGATTATGTAATGATTTTTACATCATGTAGCTTCTGGCAAAACGTTATAATGACATGTTTGTTTAAAAATATTTAATTTATTACATTATTTTGTCTAAATTTTTATTGAAAGTTAAAAAACTTGAAAGAATCTGTGCTCTTGAGACAAACCGATGATCACAGGAAATGTTTTAGATCAGTTAGCAGAGCTGCTTTATGATTCATGTGATGTCAGTGTATCTTTAGTATTCAAACAACTGAATTAACCAAGAGCAGTTTTTCTTACAGGGTTAATTTACCCTAAAAACATTTAAACTACATGGTATCATCGATCTCTGACTCTTCAGATAATTCAATCAGCTGAAAAAACTCAGATTCAGAAACATGTTGAGGTGTAAACGTCGGCTTCTGTCTCGTGTTATTTGCCTCTGCAGACTATGTGAAGGGCTTTGGGGGCGTTTTTGGAGTTCAGACGGACAGACAAGATAAATCGGCGCTGGGATGGGACCATCAGGAGAAACTGCAGCTGCACGAGTCTCAGAAAGGTACTGCCTCTGATTTTCTGATTTTCTGATTTGATATTTTCGTGTATTTTAGGAGCAGGAACATCCACAGAGATCAGTGGTTTAGCTCCTCGGATGGATAACTTTATCAAGCCTCCTCACTAACGAAGCTGCAGCTGATGGTGTTTTTGCTCACAGCCAAATAAATATGAACACTAATTAAACACAAAACATCTTTAGCTTAAGCTTGTTGGTTTTTTTCTGCACCTGAAATGGATTTTAATGAACAGGCCTCTGTCTAAAGGTCTGTTGGAAATAGATAGTGAATCAGTTTAGAGAAAGTCTTTAGGAAACTCAGCTTTTGTCTCGTTTAAGTTGTTGTTCGCCAAACCATCTGTTTGACTTTTGCTTCACTGTGAATGAGGGGAATTTCCTGCAGACTGGAGTCTTTACAGGCTGTCTGCTTTGAGTGTGTGTGTCCGCTGTCGGGCAGTTCTTCCTCCACTTCGGCTTTGATGTGGTTTTTATTGTGGCTTTGGATGTGGTCGTTCAAAGGTTGACAGCTTCCTCATTCTGCGTGTTTAAAACAAAGGATCGGATAGAAGAAGTGAAACCACAGCTCAGATTCAGATTTGGCCTTTAACTGATGCGTCACTCAGAGTGCAAAAGTGTAAGAGTTTAAAATGTGACGCTCGGAGCCACTTTGAGCTGCAGCTGATCCGAGTAAAAAGGTCCAAAGCTCCGGTGGCTTCAGGAGCATTTTTCTCCATCCAAAACAACAGAGCCGGCGTCTTTTCAGGGAAGTGACGAGATGAGAGAAAGTGAAATTAAGATGATTTGACCCACAGCTGAGCCGTTAGACTAAGTCTCCTTTCAGTTCTCAGTTGGTGTTAAACAAATCAGTTTAACGATGATGTAAATGCAGTATTTTATCTCCTGTAGTCTATTTTTTACCAGAAAGTTCTTCCCATGTATAAACGTCTCACCAACCTCCTGACTAAGTAAAGAACAAATCTGCTCTGCCATTTTTTTATGTTGTAATTCACTTTTAATATACAAGAAAAAACTGGAAATGAACAGAGTTCTGTCTTTAAATGTGACGTGGGCCAGTGATAAATCTCCTTTACATCAGAATCTATTTTGGACTAATTCGATGTGTATTTACTCTTTTCTGTGGCATCTCGCTCCACTTCGTTAGATGACTGCTTGAAACAAATTGTATGACTCGGCATTTTTCAGTGAACAGACCACATCGTCAGTGAACGTCACGGCTCTTCTGCAGACAAGTTTGCCTGTTTGTTTTTGGTTTGTACGTCGGTGTCACGTTTCACATCGCAGCTTAGCTGGAAAACAGGGAAGAGTATAAAAAAACATGGAGGAAAGTGACCGTGTCGCAGTCGTTACTTCATTTCCTTCATTTCTTTAACTGAATTCTCTCTTTAATCTTTTATCTCTCAGTCAAACTCAGTGCAGACTGATCGTTGTGTGATGAAGACAGATGGAAAACAGAAGATGTTGTTGTTGTTTATCGCAGCTTGTTTCATGGTGCCAGCAATGTTTCCTCATTTCAGCTTCTATTTGAGGCAGGAGAAGCTTTTTCTTGTTAAACTTGAAGCCCATCACAGTGGAAAAAGGTTGAACATCAGCGTGTCGACGCAGATTTCATGTTAACGTCACTTCAGAGTCACTTAATTGGAGAAAAACTTGCAAAAGTACTGAAGAGGGACGAGCGCTGAGTTCATGGTTGAACTTTGACCACTGATGTTGATTTTTGTTTGTTTAGAAAGACCATGTTCATGATTTTAACCTAAGAAATTCATCATCATCATCATCATTTGAAAAAGGATGAAGATCTTTTAAACTTCACGTCTTGTTTCCTGTTTTAAAACCTTCATGTCAAAGAACTCGAGTTGCCTGTTTGCTGCATCATTTTCTCTGTTTGTCTATGAATATACACCGTATATG
Source organism: Acanthurus lineatus (assembly GCA_029814665.1). NCBI lineage: Eukaryota > Metazoa > Chordata > Actinopteri > Acanthuriformes > Acanthuridae > Acanthurus > Acanthurus lineatus. Next base: position 29,416,330 of record JAPZDV010000001.1, read on the forward strand.
TGTGTTTGTCATGTGTGTTGTGTTGTGTTTTGTCCGTCCACACCTGTGTATATGTGTGTGTGTGTCTGTGTGTGTGTGTGTATATGTGTGTGTCTGTGTGTGTGTCTGTCTGTGTGTGTGTGTGTGTGTGTGTGTGTGTGTTGTGTTGCAGACTATAAGCGTGGGTTTGGCGGGCGGTATGGGTTAGAGGTGGAGAAGCAGGACCAGTGTGCCCTGGGCTATGAGCACAAGGAGAGCCTGGCCAAGCACGAGTCCCAGAAAGGCACAGAAACTCCCCTGAACTCAACACCCTGACCCCCCCCCCCTTCCCATTTAACCCCCCACCTCCCCTTCTCCTGAAAAATGCTTCCTCCAAGCTTGACACCACCGTCTCACCTCCCTCCTCATCCTCATCCTCAGTAACAGCTGACACACCTTCCTTTCCTGAAAGACGCACCCCCACGACCCCTTAACCCCCCACTTCTGTTACACTATTACCCCCCCACCTCTGCAGCACCACACCAACCGATTAACATGAACATCTGGAACCAGCTCTTTATTTCCTCAGTTCATCCTCTTTACAGAAACACGAAAGTTTCAGTTTCTGAGATTCTGTTTCCACCTCAAACGGGTCGAATCACGTGATGCTCAGCAGCAGATTGCAGTTGCAGAGTTGTGATGAAATTGTAAATATTCAAATTTGTTCTTGCTTTCTTGTTTGTTTTTTAAGCTTTTTCTTAATAATAATATCATTATAAACATTAGAAAATGATTTGGTGGAAGACGAAACAAGATGTCTTCATGTCACCAGCAGCAGTTTTGGGGAAAACATGTCTTTCTTTCTGTTTTTGAGGTGAACTGACTGTTTTCATATGAGACACGAGTTTGTATCAGACGCTGATGCTTCTGTGTCTGATCATTTCTGTCACTGATCATAAAAATTTTTCAATAAGTGATGTGAGACAGAAAAAACCACCTTGTTCAGTGGTTTTATTTCCTCGTAGAGCAGCTGTCAGTTCCAGCTGTGCTGCTCAGGTGATAAACTTCTGCTCTTAGTTTTATGTTTTGTTTTGTTCTTATTTTTTTCTCAAATTTATTTTGGCTCCATGCAGGAACCGACCCTGCCCCCCCGTCAGACAGACGGCCTGTGTTTAAGGCCGGGTGGTGTCTGTATGTTTGCTGTCTAACATGAACATGAAAACGAACACACAGTCACATGTGGAAATGCAGACGTTGGCATGACCCGAGCATCGCTGCATCAAACGAGGGAACTGAGTGTTTAGAGCTGAACGTGATGAAGTCACACGCTGACACAGCAGTATATCACCTCCGGGGGGGGGGGGGGGGGGGGGGGGGGGGGGGGGGGGGGGGG
>JAPZDV010000001.1:29431370-29465670 GCA_029814665.1 Acanthurus lineatus
ATATAAACTTAGCCTACGAAGCTGATCGATGGGTGGAGATATACTGGCCTTTATTATATTTTTGTTCAAACATCACACACACACACACACTCACACACACACACACACACACACACACACACACACACACACACGACACTAGAAGGAAAAGCTAAGAGGAACGAGGACGCCCTTTGCAGACGGACGAGCTGGTAAAAACATTTCTGATCCGACGTTCGTCTGCTCGTCTCGCTCTCCGTGTCCTCGCCGCGGGTTCCTGTGTGATCTGACGGACGCCAGGTGGGTGTCGACTGGCGAGGGGGGCCCCGAGGCCCCGCCCACAGCCGAGCTCCTCCCCTGGCGACCAAATCTCTCCACGCTTTGCTCTCTCTCAGGAGAAGAAGGCCATCGCAGTATGAGTGTGTGTTTACATGCTCAGGGTGTGTATGTGTGTGAGGAAGGTGTGTGTGTCCTCGTTGTCAGTGTGTGGCACTGTGCATAAAGTGTGTGTGTGTGTGTGTGTGTGTGTTAGTACACGGACTTCAGATATGATTTAATATTCATTTAAACGTTTCAGCTAATGTTCTTATTTTGACACAAAAACAGGTGAAAAGCAAAAAAAAAAACAAAAACAAAAAACAAGAAAAAAAGGAGTCTATCTCAAATTTTAGTCTACAACCTTAGATGCACCCAGAAATATAACTCCGGTAGGACTCTAGTGAAGAAATATTTTTCTCTGAACAAACTCTAGCAAAGATAGAAAAGGAGCAACGACCAGCTCAGCTGGTTTTCATGCACCCACTCCGGGTGAATGGAAAAAGTCTCGGTATTCCAAAGCAGTCGGGTGAAAGAAACTTCCGGTCGAGTCCTTTTTGCAACGATTCCAGGGATTTTCCGTCCTGGTCCGTCCTTCAAACCGGCCTCCTCTGCTTTTCTCTCTCTGCGATGTGACACGGCAGCTATTCTCTTCTCTCTCCCCCTGCAGTTCCGCCCGACATCCCATGATCCCCTGCTGCTCGGGGCGGTTGGAAGGAGGAAGAGGGCGGACGAGACCGGAGCGCTGAGATGAGGGCGACGGAGGATGAGAGAGGACGAAAAACAGCGAGAGGCAGCATCAGCTCGGACAAAACTTCCACCCGGTTCCACGGCTTGAGATTATGTCTGATGAAGAGATTGGTAAAAGTGATCGGTAACACCTCCCTCTCCTCGGCCCGGACTCCACGCGTCACCCTCCCGCCTCCTCGGGGCTTATCTGTCCTGCAGCAGCTTCAGGGCCCTCTCAATGTTCATGCGGTGGCCCACCCTCGTCACGCCCAGGTCTATCAGGTCCTCCTTCTGCAGCGAGGGCAGGTGGGCGCCCTCGATCTCATTGTCCAGGAAGGCGTCCCTGTGCTCCCCCAGGTTCAGGCTCTCCAGCCAGTCGGCCACGTCGTGTTTGCTCCACAGCTCCATGGGTTTGGAGGCGAAGGGCTTGCCGGAGGCCGCCACCGCCTGCATCAGCGTGAGCGGTGACGGGGAGCGCGAGCTCCCGCTGCCGCCGCACGACGAGCTCAGGCTGTACCCGCCGCCGCTGCCCATGGGCGGGGTGGGCAGGCCGAAGACGTCGGTGAGGGTGGGCGACACGGAGGGCGGCAGTGAGGAGCAGGGCGTGAGGGAGGAGGCGGAGTCTGGCGGGCTGCAGGGATGCGTCTGGGATGGAAGGCTGCTGGGGGGGGTGGAGGTGAGAGCGGCGGCGGCGGCGTTGTTACGGATTCCTGAGTCTTCTGTTTGAGGCCTGAGAGGAAGAGAGAGGAGACGACACGTCAGTCTGCTGACGACGGACGAGAAAAGAAAAAGAAACCAGATTCACCACAACGTTACGTTTCCAAAACACACAAAGTTTGACTTATTTCATAATTTAATTATCTGAATTAAAAATCTGCCTACAAAGAAGAAAAAGTTCAACACTGATGCAAAGTTCATGTTTAACAAGGAGAAGAAATGAAAAAACAGACATGAAATAAACAAAAGTTATGATGAAAAATCTGCATTTAAGATTCAAACTGTAATGCTCTGTGATCAACAGTAGGTGGCATCATAGGCTAATTTTTTTCCCAAAGCTGCATCAGCTGACGTTTGCATGGCGACTGCTGAAGGAGGCCAAAGTCTTTTTATTAGTTTTAATCTCTATGACACATTTTATTCACAGTAACTTACATTTTCTACTGTAAATGTTTATAAGTGAGCATCTGTCATTTCTGTTTTCATATGTTGACACTTGGCCTTTATCACGATGATACTTTAAACCTCTTAGTTTCAGTTATGCTAGCATGCTAACTGCAGTTTTCAGACAAATGTGTCTGTAAAAATCAGATTTTAGTATTTTAGATGCACTAATTTTATCATAAGATAAAGACAAGATGACTGAAACAATCTTCCAACACTGAAATGATATTCAGGTCAGGATTCTGCATCATGTTTCAGTCTTTACTCATAATAAATATTAAATCAAGAAACTGCCCTACTAAACATTTTTTAATATTTTAATGCTAAAAAAATCCATCTAAAAAGAGAAGTAAAGCATTTCCTCGTCTGAACGGAGCTTTCACAGCCATTTAAATGACATTCTGGGTTAAAACAGAAGCCTCTTACAGTGTGAACTTTGTTAATATTTTCATGTTTAATTATGTTCATGTGGAATCAAACGTGCGGCGGAAACAGAGCGTAGAGCTGCAGGTCGAGGGCGGCCGCTGCATGCTGAGTGCCGTGCAGCCGGAGGGAAGCCTGCAGCGTTCAGCCCTCACACTGCTCGCTAATGGATGGATGTGCACAGCTGCACGGAGAGGCGAAGGTTACTCCAACCTTTTTATAGCCTTCACACTACGAGGGGAAACGGAATAATAGAGCACTCACGTAACCGTTTTCGCCTCAGAGAACCCGACTTCAGCAGCAAAGGAACATTATTTACATTTTATTAGAATTAAAAAAAGGGAATAAATCCGATCTAAACTGGAGCTCGACTGTCCGGCTCATGATGCGACTCTGTGGGGTTCAGACGGTAATGAGTCAGGAAAAGTCTTTTCCTTTCCTGACATTTCTCTGCTCTTTACTCTTTTTTCTTTTTCTTTTTTTTTAAGAATTTAAAAAAGTTTCAGAGAAAAACTGTTCAGAACTCAAAGACAGATGTGAGCAGAAGTAAAAAAAAAAAAAACAAGTTTCAGTTTCTTCCCATGAAACCAAACAAACTAACGACCAAAACTGAGTCTTTTGAGCCACAAAATGAACAAAAAGTGCAACAATATAAACTATTAAACCACTGAAACGTCAGTGAGCTGCTGTGCTGCCCCAAATAATCACCACGGCACCAAACGCAGATTAATCCGCCTCTGAAAGTAGTCCCAAACACATGCACTATTTCTGTCTGTTGGAATAACACTCAGAAAGTGACAGATGGATGAACACACTGTCGGTTTCGGGTCTTTTCGTGGGAATGTCGACGAAAAGAAAACGACAGAATAAAAGACAGAATCACAAAAGATGGAAGATAAAACAGCCGAACAGCTGAAAACAGCACGTTCGGTTGTTTTAAACCAGGATTCAGTCATTAAAACACAAACAGGCTCCAAAGAGACGAAGCTGCAATTAAAAACAAGTCAAACACACAGAAACGTGTGTGTATTTTCTGTGTGTGTGTGTGTGTGTGTGATTAGTGAGCAGGAGCATCACCCTCTTGTTACCTGCTGCTACCTGCTGGATGTGATGAATGTGATGATATATGGAGCAGAGACACACAAGGAGATCCCCCCCCACACCCACACACACACACACACACTGCAACACACACACACACACACACAAAGAGCACACACACACACACACACACACACACACCACTCCATGCAGAAAGCTCACACCTTCCTTCAGCTTCCCCAGAGGAGTTTTGTTCCCTGTTGGATTTTCTAATAATAAACCGACTTAAATGTCGACACACACGAGTTTCGCTCACACTGACTGACTGTTACGAGAAAACAGGCCGAATCTGACCTCCACTCGCTCTGAGTGACTGTTTTTTTCCACCGATAGCGCGGTGCTACATGTAGCCTAGTTATGGCTCCTTGTCTTGTCGTAACATATGGAACAGCCTGAGGGGAAGTGAAGGGGACAAAGAGGCTCGTCCTGCCAAAGTGGAACTGGGCCGCTCGGTGAGGAAACTTACAGGCTTCACTTCTCAACACCGGCTTCTCCGCAGGAAGTCACGATGGATGGATGAGATGGAGACAGAGGACAACATGAGACATGTGACAAACACCATGAAGAACACACACACACACACACACAAACATAAAACATGAGGTGAACACATGAATGAACATCACTGCTGCAAAACCACGACTTCCTGTTTCTGGGTCACAACATTTTCATCAAAAAAACACTCGACTGAGATTCAAAACAGCAGCACAGGTGGTTAAAATACGTAACCTGAGATCCGACAGGCATTCGGTATCTGACTGGTTTCCCGGTTTCATCGATTAAACAGTTTTTGTAACCGGAGTCAAACTGATGTGAAAAGTATGTAATTGCATATTGGACTAATTAGCACAGCGCCTCGTTTAGCTTCTCTGACCTTATTAACATTTCTTGCAGCTACCGGGAGTCACGTAAAACAAAAGAGGACGATGCAAAGCTGGAAAATGTCACTCAGGCGACCGGATTATTTGTGCACGTGTATTTTTGTTAAATGCACAAAATGTTTACATGATTCTTCATTCGTACAAACATCAGCTGAGAGGCATCTTCATCATCATCTTCATCATATCCAGGTATTATTCATTCAGTTCTGGATGAAGAAACAAACACACACACACACACACACACACACACACACACACAGACGACAAAGTTTCATTTCCTTGTTAAATTTCTAAACATCATAAACACAGAAAACCACACAAACATCCCTGTGACTCCGAGCTACATGCTAACACAGCATGCTTAAAGAAGCCATGCTAACAAGCTAATGCTAAGTGGCTAATTCTCACTGTGGTTAACATATGAACCAACTCACTTCAAACACAGAGCTGTGACATGATTTTAGTTCTGCAGGCATTTGTTTAAGAGCCAAAGTTGGAATTTAAACTGGATGATGCAAAAGTGAGAGAATTACTGAAGTTATTAAATTTTCTCTGTGTGGGAAACGAGAACATTTTAGCCAATTTTAGCGTCGAACCATGAGGCAGATGTGGAGATATTTGATGAAAAGTCTGAACTTTGACCTGCAGGAGACACTAAATGAGAAGTCAGAGCATCACTGAGGTCCGCAGAGACGAAGGAGACCATCGAACACTGCGGATTTATTTCAGTCCAGATGTGCTGAAACATCTGGAGTCACCTCACCTGGAAATGTGGAGCTCACATGTTGCTTCTGAGGACTAAAAGCTGAAAGTAGAAAGTGTTGGTGATGAAAAACAGCTCTGACCTGGTTTACATTACTTACAGTTTTTTAACGAGAGGTTTACTCAGAGCTTAAAAAGCAGAAAGGAAAAGAAAAGTTAATTTCACTCTGAAGTGTCTTCAGCTGCTTCCACTTTCTCAAATATCAGGATTTAATGTTTTTTTTTTTTTTCTGGTTTACATAACTGAGTGTCTGTGGGATTTGGACTGTTGGACTGTTGGACGAACCAAACGAGCTGTTTGAAGACGAAACCCTGAGAAACCGGAGATGGATTTTTTTCACGATTTTCACAAATCTTCAGACATTTTTTAAAAGACTAAATGATCAGTTGATACACACACATGAACAAACTAGACGGATGTTCAGAAAACTGCGGTTTCTAAAGCTAATTTATGTATCAACCAAAGTTTAATGACTTCTTCCTCTGCACGTTACACTCTTTCATTACGTTTCATGAAAAAAGAGCATCTGGTTTTTCCGTCATCCTGCAGAAAAACAATCAGACTGATCAAAAAAAAAACCAAACCTCTTTGATAGACTTGTTAATGAAAATGATCTTTCCTTCCTTTAAATTCACAGAATAAGTTATAAATAAAGACTCTCATGCGTGAAGCTTTGAACCCTGCAGGTTCGAGCTGCTGCGGGAGTTTCGGATGAAAAACCAACAGGTACGTTTTGTAACAAATGCTGCATGTGGTTGAAGTTTAGCACGTGTCGCAGGAACAAACGCTCGCTCGCTCGCCGTCAGCTGAGCCGCTTCAGAGCGAAGTGATGCAGTGCTATTGATATCAGCGGTGGGAGACCTCGCCTTCGCCTTGGCCACGCCCACACATCGCATGACTCCCTGCTTCTCTCCAGCACACACCGGCACACGCACACAGGGTTGCATTCACTGGCACGCATGCACACGCTGCCTTTTATTTATAGACGCTTGAACACGCACACACACACACACACACACACACGCGTACGTACGGACTGACTCGGCTGTGCTGCGTTATGTAACGGTGGCCTACTAAAGCGGCGCAGCACGTGACCTGCGTGAGATGATGCTGAACTCTGCTGAGGGTTCGGCCTGCCATCCTCTCGCTCCATCTCACACACACACGCACACACACAACACACACACAAGTACAAACACACACCCCTCCCCCGACTCAGACTGACATCACTGCAGGCCTCAAGGCTGCTCTCATCAGCCGGTTGCCTGGCAACCCTTTCGTCCACAGGCACAACCAACGCACATTTAATCTGGGAGGCTAAGAGACAGGGATAAAAAAAAAAGAGAGAGAGAGAGAGAGAGAGAAAGAGAAAGAAGTGAAGAGAGAGAAAAAACCCACAAATGTCCAAAAGAGAAAATCTGATATGTGATGCTGCTTCTGGTGCTGAAGCTGATTTCAGCATCACTGAGGAAGAACGAGCGAAAAAACGAGAGCGAGATCTGGAGATTATGCACGAGAGCGAGAGAGAGAGGCAGCATGTGTGAATCTAGGCCATCTTCTGTGCATTTCTGTTGCCATCTGTTTGACAGACCACCTTTACCCTCCGCAGCCCCCCCCTTCAACCCCCCGAACATGACGAGGTGCTCCCCATCTACACGAGCTCATCCTCTGCCTGCAAACCCTCGGCACAGGATGACTAAGAACACGAAAAACCTCCTCTGAGCACGGGGACGGATAATCGAGACCACGGTGGCGAACGAGTGAGTGGGGTTTAAACTCAATCTGACATGACACACACACACACACACACACACACACACACACACACACACACACACACCCCCGAGAGCAACAATCGAAAACGAGCAGATTACAAGTAACGGAGTGTTTTCAGCAGGATGTTGGCTGAATGCTGCAGACACACACACACGAGGGCAGGACGACATCTGGGTGTTTGATCCCTGCGTGAACCAGTTACCCATCATACCAGTCAACACTGCCTTAGAGCGCACACACACACACACACACACACACACACACACACACACGGGAATGGAAAGCAGAAATGAGTTTGTCAGTTTGGGTCAGGAGGAAAAAAAAAAAAAAGTCCTGTGTCTTTAAGCCTCTCATACAAAATGCACCAATCAGCAGCTACAGACCTGCAAATCACATTAAGTTTATTAAAGTCTCAGCTGTGTGTGTGATTGTCTACACAAGCGAGGACAATAACTAGTTTAGCTTTGCCACGAATCTTGAAACAGAAAACCGAGTTTGACACTTTTACAGCGAACCAACGCATCAACAGAGCCGCCATTTAAGCTGCAGAATGCAAAGAAAATGAGACCAAAGTCTCGTTATTAGGAAATTACATCATCATCATCATCATCATCATCATCATCATCATCATCATCATCATCATCATCATCCATCAGGGCAGTTTCAGGTGTTCGTCTGCAGGACAGACACACAGACAGTAAAAATCATGAACTGATTCCAGAAGCTGACAGTATTTTTACTTTGCCGCCATCTTGAATGAGGTCAGTAATCAGGATGTAAACGGCCTTTTTCAAAGATAATTCCAGCTTTTCATTCAGAAATCACTGGATGAAATATCAGTTCGTCACTTCATACGTCCTCAGATCGGATCTCTCTCTCATATTAACATTATTTCCTCATCTTGTGACGTCTCTCTGTGCTCTCTGTTCTTCTTTAAAGTTCTCATGGTTCACAGATCTATGGTTCATGTTTTACCTGTCTGAAGACACCTGAAGCTGCCCAGCATCCTTTTGGATCCAAACTCTGAGCTTTATAATGTTTTTAACTCTACAAACAGTATGTGTGTGTTTTCCCCTTAGTGTTTGTGTACGTCGGACTCTCCACAGTGGTGAAGATGTTGTATGACTCACGTTTTATTCAGTGACACCTGAAGTTTCTGAGTTTTCCTCCTGAATTAAATCCCTAACATCTTTAATGATCCACACACTGATCCGTCCTGGTTATTATTATCTGTCCGTCCTGGCAGCAGGATCCTCCTCTCAGGCTCTTCCTAAGCTGTTTAAAGAGGTTTTTTTGAGTTTTTCCTCATTGAATCGAGGGTTTGAGGACAGAAGGAGTCAAACTTAAAGCAAAATGGTTGTGATTTGTGATTTTTGGGTAAAAAAAACAGATTTGGTCTTGGTTTGAGATGCTTTCTGGCCAGAAGTTGAAAGGTGAGCATCAGTTACTCAAAGTTCTTCTCCTGCAGAGTAAAACAGCATCTGTAAGCCGTCTGAGTAACAAATGTCCACATTGTCTTTACTGCGACCGTAACGTCAGCTTAAGTGACACTGACATTAAACTGACATCAGCCATCTCTCTTCCAGTCTCATTCAGCCTGTAAAACACATACGGTCATACAGGAGGTGTTAACGCAGTGAGCTGAGCCCTCTTTAAGATCTCAGGTCTGATTTAGAGTCTTTGTTTTTATGTGATCATCATGTAAAACCAGCGTGAAGCTGCAGGAATGAAACTACGTTTGCAGAATCACTACGTGAGATTAAAGGGAATCTGTCAGCAGAAATGGTTTTAAAATCATAGTTGTGTTTTCATTATAACGTATAATCACCTGAAACGAGGCATCATTGTTTCATTAGTTTTATTAGGACCCCTTTATATTCACAGAGGGACCTGCAATGTGCAGCATCTGCACGAGTTCCCACATAAACCTGCGTACTGCTCCTTTAATCCGAGTCACAGTCACTTTCATGGTGTTTGTTCACATTTTTTTGCTGCTTTTTACTTTTAAATGTTACTTTTCTTTTGTTTACATCAGTGGAGTCTCACTTATTACTGTGTCGAGGTGCAGAAGTGTTTTCCTGCAGAGGTCCGAGTCTGTATGTGTGATGATTTTTTAATATTTATTCTTCATTTTTATCCTCCTCTCTGTTTCTTCTGTTATGGATTCTATACATGCCTCACATTGAGAGCAGATAAGATTTCCTTCAGTATAAAAACACTACAACATGAACATGAGGTCTGCTACTTCTGAACCATCGTGGTTTCCGTCCGTATCAGAATATCACAACACCACTGATGTGCCTCGTCTTTGGCAGCGTTGTTGACGTGACAGACGTCACAGCAGGATTCAGACGCTTCTGTTGGCACGAACATTCAAGAAAAACTGGAACCTTGAAAATAATCCAACACATTTTTTTTTTCCTCTGCTGAGATTAAATATTTTCCAAATTCCAGATAATATTTGCATCAAATCTAACACGACCAACGTGACCTTGAAACTACAACATAAACTCCATAAAATAAGTGTTTCGTGGTAAAAAAAGCATCTCTGTGCTGAATAATGAGCCTCTGAGCAGCGGGGATCATTACGGATTCATGGCAGAGCAAACAGTTTACTTTGAGAGGCTGCCAGCTTCACACACCTGAAACTTTACCTTCATCCAGCTACAAACACAGAAACATGACAGACAGACAACTCTCACTTTGTTAGCAAAGCAACTTTTTCACTAAAATGGCAGAAAAAAGACACTTAAGAATCATTTTGTCTCACTAGAATCACTGTGAGATTTAAGATATTTGCATTAATATAATAAAATGCTCACATAATGATGTTGGTAATTAAGCTGATTTATAAAACATTTTGTCTCATTTATTCTGCAGAACATCAGTTTTAACATTAAGTGGCATTTATATTAAAACAGAATCACTTCATGCAATAATTACTATACATACTGAAGTGAACAACAGCAGTTTAATATTTTCTCACTTTTATGCAACTTACTGCAGCAAAGTGCTTCAAATAATATAAATCTACTGGAAAGCATCAGACGGTTCGAGTATGAAGATGATATTTTTCATGTGTAATGACGTCACATGATGGCTGACTCTCCTGAGGAGCAGGCAATGCTGCAGCAAGGGATCAAAATGAACACATGAAAGTGGAAACAGGAAGTTTCAGATGGTGAGATGATGAAACCTACCTGTGAAGAAGGGAGACACAAAGGGCGTGAAGAGAGAGGAGGTGAAGGAACTACAGGAGACTGAAGAAAATGGAGGTGAAGATGGAGAGACGTGAGCTGAAAATGAAACGAGCAGAAGGTGTGAAGGTCAACAGACGTGGAAACACGGATAACATGATGGCGGAGCGTAAAGTGTGAAGGAGGAAGAGCCGGACATCAGATGAGACGTCGGCGTGTTGATCTAACGGTGTTAATCAGATGAGACGACCCGGAGGAATCGACTCGTTCTCTCTCCACACCTCTCTGATGAGCGATGGGACCATTCATACAAAATGCATGTGAGCTCTGAATCATTTATGGTGCTTTTTATTTCCATCTCTTATACAGGAGATGTGGACTGAGCTGTTTCAGGTGTAAAGTCCATCAAAACCTCCCAGCTGCCACAGATTCGACCCCTGCATGTCCTGAATGTATGAAAACAAGGCCATGCAGGAAATCAAACTTGTGACACATTAATGTAGCAGGCCAATTAAGTTTAAACTGCATCCACAGTCACATTACTGATAGTGACTATGATCAGTTTATGTTGATCTTTGTGCTTCCATTCATGTTAACATTCAGGTGAGAAATGTGACACAAAAAGTGCAGAAAAATGTCAAACAGAAACAAAAAACACAAACTGGAGGTGAACGATAACATTTTAATACTCTTAAGACCGATTCTTCCATCAGATCTCCGTGTTCAGAGCTCAGGTCGTCTAAAGATCATGACTCCACGACACACAGATCTCACAAACTGCCACCACAATGAAACAAAACCTGGTTTTAACACTGCTGTCCACTTCCACATGGTTTGTGCAGCCACAGAAGGATGAAGCCAGGAAAGAAACCTGCTTCTATAAACCTTCACGACATACAAACTCAGCCCTGCAGCCTCGTTCGTTCTTCACACAACGTTCAAAACAACCAGCTAAACCTTAAAGTCCTAAACCTGCTGACCTGAGCTGTGATCAACAAGACACAACTGACTACCAAAGATCAGAACAGAACAGAACTGCCAACACAAAACAAAACTTATAAGCAGAATTGTTGATGGACGAGCAGTTGATCTGTTCATAGTTCATAAGAAAACAGATTAAAGCTTCCTAATCCTCTAAACTATCAGCATGAGCAGATACAGCAGGTGAGTAAATGTTTCACTGTTTCTTGGGTGAACCAGTCCTGCATAATCCTGGCATTTCTAAAATTTGTAGAGAATTCTTTAAACTCTCCCCAAACATTGAAATAAATGATAAAACAAAGTGAAAACTGAGAGACGGTTCGTGTCTGAAGCAGATGGTGCTTGTTCAGGTCACAGAGAACACGACATCACAGCATCAACATCAAAACTAAATATCTGAAAAAGATCTGAACCGTGAAAATCCTGAGTCATTAAAGGCCGACTGATCACTTACCTTGATCCGAAGGCCCCCCGGGCCCCCGTGGGGGAGTCCAGGCTCTCCCCTGGCTTGGTTGGCCTGTCGCGGTTCATGTGCTGCAGGATGGAGCTCAGCTCGGTGATTACGGTGTTCTTGGTGTCCGGTGTGGATGGGGGGCTTCGCAGTTCTGGGGGCTGATCCCCCCACAGCTTGGATGTCCTTTGAGTAGGAGTCCTAGGAGGTTCAGAGGATGAGGGGGGAGGGGGAGGGGCCTGAGGCGGCGACCCGTAGGACTCCGGTGGCTCTTCAATGAGAGCGTCATGATAAAGTGACGTTCTGTTGATGACGGACTTGGCCTTTGGTTTTGGCGGCACGGGTGGCCGATCGACCAGGAAGGCGTGGCCGTCTGCGGTGGCGTAGAGGCTCTCCAGGGTGCTGTCGCAGAACCCCCCCTCCGACGACAGGGTGGAGATGCTGGAAACGGTGCTGGTGGTCTCCATGTGCTGAGGATCTCCACTGCTGCGGCTGTCCACCTCCTCGATGCCCGAGTCGCCCACCCCTGACTCCGGGTCGGGTGGAGGAGGAGGGTATGAGGGGGGCATGCTGTTTATCACCCGTTTGTGTTGATCGGTGACGGGTGGGGGGGCGTGGGCATGGTAGGGGGGCAGAGGAGGTCCACCGTTCCGTCTCTGTTGCTGAAGCATCTCTGCGATGGCACTGGCCTGGTCGTCAGGAATGTCGATGCTGTTGGCAAACTCGAGCGGTGGGGGGAGGGGCTCTGAGAAGTCGAAATCCTCATCGATGTCAACCGAGGCCAGAGGGGGAGGGGGGATGCGGAAAGGTAGCTTTACTGGTTCGTCCAAGGACTCGCCCAAGGGGATGCTCCTCCTCCGTGACGACGGTGGATTGACGGACAGCGTTGGAGCTTTGAGAGGATCCGGTTGGTTGGGGTCCTTCAGCTCGGATGGCCGGTTGCTGTCCTGACCCTCCAACTCCTGGTTGTTCACCTTGTTGTTGGCGTCCGTGTGGACCATCAGCAGCCCCGCTGACTTGGGTTTCGACGAGTCCGTAACATCAGCAGGCGCACTTTTTCTCTCCTCGACCGCCTGATGCTGCCGCTCCTCTCGCGCCCCATCAGACTCATACTTCTGCTCTGTCATCTGCCTTCGTAGACCACCTCGGCCGGGCCTTCCCATGGTCGCGGTGGAGATAGCGGCGAAACTCGTCTCGATCCCGGAGCGTAGTTTGGTGTCTATAAACAGAGGTTGGTTGAGGTCTGGTTTGTGGCTTGGCTGAATTGGGAGAGACTGGGCTTCGTGCTTGGGGGTTTGCTGAACCTGAGGAGGATTTTGTGGCTGATTCTGAGGATGGTTTTGCTGCTCCTTCATGGCCCGGTCACGAGCTGCCAGGGCCAGAGCTAGTGGAGAGTTAGGGTCCAAGGGCTTGCCGGTGACAGGATGGAGGTAGGTCCCGTTGGCCCTGTAGTGGCTCTTGGGAGGACTGGCTGGGAGACTAACAGGACTGTCCAGGTTTGGACACTGGCCTGTTCTGGTGTTAAGAGGTTCTCGCACCACTGTGGGCTCAGGAGTGTTAAAATCTGTCATGTTGCCACTGCCGCCCCCTACAGGTGGCCCGAGCTGTGCTGCAGGAGGCGGGGCCAATATCCTTCGAAGTCGATCGTCGCTACTAAACATGCCTTCATCGATGGACTTTGACTGTCGGAGGCGAGGGGTCGGTGTCGGACTACTGAAGTCGTCATCCCCCATGTCTATTGACTGGAAGGCAATGGAGTTCTTTTTTGCCTCGAGCCTCTTCTCTCGGTCCCGAACCGCCCCAGCAATGGCTGCTGCAAAGGGGTTGCTTAAGGACATCGGGTCCTCGGGACGCAAACCTCCGCTTCCACCAACAGTGGGCGTGAGAGGAGGGTGTTCGGGGGTCGTGGGCTCGATCTCCATACTGCTACCCTGGCTGCTCTTGCCACTGCTGCTGGTGGAGGGCTCCTTGACGATGATGGTGGGGATGGGGATGGACGAGCACGTTCGTTCTACAGGCGTAGTTGGCATGGAAACCGGGCCCGAGGGGCTTGCTGGCATGTGACACGTTTTCTCCGGACTGTCCTCGACGTTGGGCTGCTTTACCAGCATGCCCTTCCTTCGAGCTGGTTTTGCTGGCACGTACAGTGTCTTGTTGCCGACTTCGGAGTACGGGTTCTCCGGCACCGGCGTTCGTCCTCGAGTGCGCGTGCTCTCAAACTGCTCCGAACTCTGGCGGAAGTAGCCACGCCTTAACGTACCAACATCAGTGGTTCGGCTGATGGTCGTCACTGCGTTGGGGGAGTTCTGAGTGAAGCTGGGTCGAGTGGTGCCGTAGCTCTTCGGCGTTGGTCCGGCGGCTGAGTTGTAGGCCGGTGGCGATGGGGGTGAGATAGCTGGGGGAGGGGGGATGTCCTCTGAGGTGTCGGGCATGGAGAGGCTGCGGGAGAACTTGAGTAGGGGAGGTGTGAGGAATCCCTGCTTCTCATCCTCCGATGTACCTGAGAAATGGAGCAACAAAAAAAATTACATGAGGGGAGATATTTTTAATTTCTGGCCTGGCCTCCTTTTTTTAAAGTGTCTTAAATTTGATTTATCAAAGGGATTCCTGGATTTCTAGAGACTCCAGGTGTAAAAGAAACTGTAGCCAACAATAAGACGTTTGCTGCAGAGTAAACAGTCGTACTAAAGGCTGAATGTTGTATTAAATACTTCGAGAGGAGCAGTCAGGCTGTATTAGTGGGAGCTCTGTACATTAAGAAGGTGTCAGAAGAAAATATCTCAATTGAAAGACTGAAATGGCTCGAATAAATTTACATCAGTTTGATTTTGTTGAAAAGAATTGTGGAGAAATTTACATATAAAAGCAGCCTTCTGGGTATCTGGAGGTAAATAAATGGCTATTCAGCTCGTAGCTGGCATTTGAGGAATCATTTATCTGTGCAAAGTTTGCAGAAGACACTTGTTTTCTTCACTAACAGAGTTATTTGATGGTGAAGTTGGGGGGCGAGCACTTTGCCTTGGGGGGCCCTTGATAATAAGTGACACCATTTAGTTCCCAAAGGAGAGTTTGTGTCACATTTCCCAGCATCATCAAACCAAAACATGCTTAGAGTGCCTTCATTACAATTACTGTGGAAACAAAAAAGACATTCGGTCTCTGTTGTAATAATGATGGCATTGCAAATCAGAAGAGCTGTGAGTAACATTAGCCTGCATGACGTCCCTCCAGTTCAGCAGCAGAATGAGGTTTCAGCACAGGCTTAATGACCTCCAATATTATCGCCCAGAAGCACACTTTGCTGACTGGATCTTTCTAATTTATCTATAATTAGCTTTAATGTTGCTTGAGCACACAGAGCGAGTCCTCCGAGCATTAATAAAATATTACGACAAGCTAAAAGCACAAGGTAGCGGACATGCAGTTTACAACTCAAGCTGACACTCCCAAGCCCTCACACACACTCTCTCACACACACATACACAGTGAATATACATCGTACCTATGGACTTCTGCTTCTTCATGGTGCCCTTCTCAGGAATCCCCAGGAAGGCTCCCGGCACAGTGGGTGGCACCACTGCGACGCCCTGGCGGTCATGATACATGGACTGCAAACGACAATAATGCAAATGATGAAGAAACACGCATTTCATTCGTTATCTGCTGTAAAACAATATGTCCTCTACGACAGAATCAAATTTAGAAAACTTAATATGACCACTTGATTGTAAAAGTGGCACAAAATGCAGCCAAACACATTCTAACTTACACGCATTTAAATTGAAATAATACACTAAAGACTAGAAATGGGGCCAATCCGGGTAATAGATTCGATGTAGACATTATTAACCGATCGGATCAGGATATTGGACTAATGGCTCTGATCCACTTCATGATCCAGATTCCATTCCGGAGTTTGCGCTGGACCGTGAACACGCTGCATGAATGAGCTGGCAGCACAACAGTAGCTTAGCAGTTAGCTAGGAGTGTTAGCATTAGCACTAGCACTAGCACTTCATTTTCAAATATTTAACATGAAAACCTCTCAGTTTTTTGCTGCCACCTGTTTGTTTATTAAACCAACATAGAGTTCAAATAAATTCCTTTGGAACACATTGAATTTTAATGCATTTTTATGTATTTTTTTGCTCTTTGAATAAGAAGTTTTGAGCCAGGTTTACTACAGTTTTGTGTAACCTTACACATATACAAACAACGACAAAAATATTATAAATCACGATAACAAAAATATATATGTATCAGAATCAGTATCAATATCAACACCTTTGTATTGGAACTGAATTGGAAATGAAAAAAAGTGATCAGTGCTTTTCTACTAAAACCAAAACAAGACTAGAACCTACAAAATCACAAACAAACACCAGAATAAACTGTATCATCAATGTAAAGAAAAATCAGATTTTTTAAGAGTTTATTATTTAATAAGTGACACCTTTGCATGTGTTTTTCGGCGTCAAACCTTCACTTACATTCATATCAGCCTGCGTGACCAGACAGCGGCTGGATGGGCGTGGCTTGATCGTGGCGATCTTCATGTCGACGGGCGAGGCCTTCTGAGCGTGCGTCATCTCTTCGACTTTGTCTGCAAGATAAAAATGAGCTTCAGTGAGCGACAGAGACGAGAGAAGCAGGGAGCTAAACTTGCAAAGCCAAAGTTTGCTTCTTATGGGCCAAACGCAAGCTAATCATTCACTGCGACCCTTCCCTGTGAGTCCACACTGAACCGCGGATGAAACTAGAACAAAAAACACTGAAACAAGTTTTGGTGGAGGGGGGGCACGGGAGGACTTGGATGAAATGTGTCGGGTGTGTCCAGCCTTGCAAGCCGTGCAAGCTTTTTTTTTTTTTTTTTTCTCAAAACAGCCGACTCAGCAGCATCATCCAACTCTCAGGGTCGTTCCCTCGTTAAATGTAAAATGAGCGATGAATGTGAAGTCTGTCAAGTTTGCCTTTTTCTTTCTCAGTTTTCTTTTTTCTTTTTTTTTTGCGCTTGCAACTTGAGAAAGGCGTCAACGGCAAATTTGTCAGAACTGAACTTCCCTCTTGGTGTGAGATGATGCCATCAGGTAGAGTCCACCTAAAGGGGTTTCTTTTTAGCCCAGAGAAGCTACATGCTAGCCCTGCGCTGCCTCCTCACTGGTCTCCTCCCTGGCTGCTCTGTCTACACGTAGAAAAGCTTCCATGCATTAGTGGGAGTGATTACTTAGAGTGACTTGGAAAACAATCCTCTTCTTCTGCGCATCTACACACAGAGGAGAGGAGTGGGAAAAGGGAGAGGTGGGAAAGGGGAGGAAAGTGGAGGAAAGGAGTGTCAATGACCTTAACTACAGTTAGAGCTAAAACACACACACACACTCTCACACAAACACGAAGAGCACATACATCAAACACACAAGAAAAAGACACGAAAAACAGGGAAAAAAATGTACATTTCCTCTTCGCCCGATTCGTCTCCCCACTGGATTTCAGCTACAGCACATCAGACAACATGCAACACGGTTGCCCTGGAAACCCATCAGTGAGTGAAACATTTCCTGGAATAATCCTCCCCCTCCTCACACAAACACACACACAGTTACACACACACAGTAACACACACAAGCCTGCAACACTGGAGGTAAAAAAAAAAGAGGCACAAACGAGGAGAAGAGACATGACAGAAAACCTTTTTAGGTCAGGAACAATGAACAAACATTGACTTACAGCTTTTTGCATTTTTACACATGCACAAACACACACAGACACACACACACACTCACACACACACATGTAAAATGCCTTCATAAAGGTCTGTTGCTATGCTCCTTTGATTTGAAGCTTGAAATTCTCCAGGACAGTAAACTACGTGGGCTTTTTCTTGTTCGTGTTGCAAATGGATTTTCTGCGTCTGCCTGCATGAAGAGTTTAGGAGGCTCTCTGAGGTGAACTGCACCTTTTAATCAAGAGCGAACAAACTGCCCAGCGTCCA
This sequence comes from Acanthurus lineatus, assembly GCA_029814665.1. Taxonomy (NCBI): domain Eukaryota; kingdom Metazoa; phylum Chordata; class Actinopteri; order Acanthuriformes; family Acanthuridae; genus Acanthurus; species Acanthurus lineatus. The sequence goes on from JAPZDV010000001.1 coordinate 29,449,117, forward strand.
TGCGAGTCAAAAAGAGGAGGAAACAAAAAACCTGTGGCTGTGAACGAGAGACAGAGGAGCTCAAACATCTTTCTATTCTATCATCACTACGACATTAAATCATGCACCAACATTTAAAACACGACGAGGATCAAACATCTTCACTCAAAAACACATTGCAGTTCATGCAAAACGCTCCAGGCAACACTGTTCGGTTGCACTGAAAGTCAAATGTCAGACAAATCAAATTCTTAAAGGAAATATTAACACAAATTTCCAACGGGTACAACAGTGTTAGTGGGTGGGGAGGCACGTGACATAAACCAATCATTGGAAATACTGGATCAGACTTAAACATGCCTACAGCAACTTACCACCTTTCTTTTTCCTTAGAGTTGCTTAAAGGGGTGACAGAGAAAGATTTCTGAGTCTTTAAGCACAAAAACAGACTCGACTCTTCTCCCACCATCAACCAAAATGTACTTTGTTTAATTTTTGCACAATGTTTTAAAACAGATTATTTTCATCTATTCAGATTCGTCCTCCAGCAGCAGATGCTCTGTGCTGTCCTGTGCATCTTAAAAATTTGACATCATATGGAAACACACTTCAGATTTTACGACGCTGCAGAGAAATACTATCACTACTATGGAAGCATAAAGAATGAGAAGCAGACGTGCCAAATAAGCAGTTCTATAAAAAAACATGCTGACTTCAGGTTTTATTCTGCAGCGTAAGCAGCTTCTGTCTCCTGTCATTCATGTATTCATTCATCTTTCATCCCTCTATCTGATCTTTGACACAAAGCTGCTCACTAATAATTCATCCATAAGTTCAAACAGTAAATATGCAGCTCCTGTACAAAACAGTGCACTAAAACTAATAATGTTCTATGATCGATTCATTTTTTTAAATTCTTCATGAACTGTATAGTCTACATTTTGACAAAATATGGTGAGAAATGTTTATAAAAAGTTCTCACGGCTCAAAGTGACGTCTTGAAATGATTCATTTCCCAACAGACCAAAGAAACAAACCAGAACAGATGCAACAAGCAAATCCTCACATTCGCTCTCTGCTTTTTAATGACTTAGATCTTTATTTAGTGTCATTTTTTTTTGAAAAGTTGACAAGTTAAATAATGAGCCATATTTCTGCAGAGTCACATGTTGTGGACAAGATGCCTCAAATTCGTTTTCTGTAGCAGCCAATCAGTGCAGCCGACCTGCTGTAAGCATGAAGGATTCACATACAGTGACCGGATGCGAACGGGGGAAATTTGGGTCAGGTGACCATGTGGGAGTGGCATCCAGTATCTTACATTCTTTTTTTTACTGATAAGAAAATTTGTTACAATGTCATTGGCCATTTTCTGAAACATTTAAACAAAAATATTTTGGATCTTGTAGGGCAGCAAAGATTTTATCAGTATTTCCCTCTCAGTTTTACCTGAACGATGCTTGTCTGTGGACACCAAAACAGTGTTTCACTATGTTTAATTTGTAATGTTTTAAAAGGCCCCAACAATTCAGAACTCAAGTTTGGTCTTATTTGCAGAACAAACTGGACAAGATTTTTGGTTCTGGGAAAAACTGCTGCTCAGAACTGCTGCTTGCTGAGCTGCTGCACGCAGAGCTGCTGTGTGCAGAGCTGCTACATGCAGAGCTGCTGTGTGCAGAGCTGCTGTGTGCAGAGCTGCAGCATGCAGAGCTGCTGTGTGCAGAGCTGCTGTGTGCAGAGCAGCTGTGTGTAGAGCTGCTGCATGCAGAGCTGCTGTGTGCAGAGCTGCAGGCGACAGAGCTGTTGGATGCAGAGCTGCTGCGTGCAGAGCTGCTGTGTGCAGAGCTGCTGTGTGCAGAGCTGCAGGCGACAGGCTGTCAGCCTGTTTCTGAGCCACTTTTGCTCCGTGCAGCATGAAGTCACATCAAGGTTGTAATTATTATTGACTGACTTTCTGTTGGGCTGCACTGTGAACACACACACTGACCGGTTTCACTTGTGTTGTATTTTCTGACAAAAGCGGCTGCACGAGCAGAGTGTCGGCTGTTACCATGGTTACCATAGGTGTCGGCAAATCAACCGGGACTGAAATCTTCGGGATTCTAACTTTAACATGATAAATATCATGATGATGATGAATCAACATACGTTCATGAGGTAAAATGTTTGTGTTCAGGGGAAAAGCGAAGTCGTGTGTTTAATGTGACGCCTATGCAGGTGGTCGTCTGCTAACCAAACAGGTCATGTGACATCTGCTAACCACAGAGATCATGTGACGTCAGATGTGTCAAGATGCAGGGAACCAGGCTCAGTATTCACTCCCTTCTCTCTATCAAACACACTTCACACCTCCTGACGTCTCTGCCTCATTTTCTTCTCATGTGTCTCAGAAATGCTGACTGTTTATCTGTCAGAGGCCACTGAGACATAAATGCAACACACACACACACACACGGAGGGTCTTCAGAGAGAAACTCACCATACACACAAGAAAAAGAGAAGATACTTTCATTCAAATGTTGCATTTTTGGCTTGTTTGCACCTTGCAGCCATAGCTCATGGCTCCTTCATGCATTAAGGAGCACAGAAAATGAAGGAAAAGCAACAAAAACAGAACAAATCATCTTTTTTTAAGGGTCAAATTAAACTGAAATGATCAAATGACACAAACTGAAGCGACATCAGCCCGAACAAAAGCTTCATTCAGCCAATGAGCCGATGGATGCTGCAGTTAAGCGAAATGGATGGCAGAAGGTTGTGCAGCTTTAACTGCTTACCTTTATCCACTATTGAGAGATTAAACAATCAGTGAGAATAAAAGAGAGAGAGAGCTGCTGTTAGACGCAAACCGCCTGAAGACATCAGGAGCCAAAGTCAAACCAGGACGTTCTTACCGAGTTCCTCCAGTTCGGACGTCATGGACTTGGAGCGCATGGACAGGGCTGTGGTGGGGGCTCTCTTTGGTGGGGGAGGGGCTGAGGGACATGGAGAGACACACAGAACACAAACATGTCGGTTTGTTTCACATAAATATGAAGCAGCTCAGCATTTTCTTATGTGTTGTGTTTCATGAATTTTAATCGTACTTTCGTTGTGTGTTTGTTCTTTTAAAATGTCAGCTTCACTCAGTGTCTTTTCACTTTGAATGTATTTAAATTTTCAGTTACTATTACAGCAAAAAATCTCCAACAAAACATCATAAATTTTAAAAATAAAAGACAGCAACATTCTTTTTACTTTTCTTTCCTGCCTGTGGTTGATGTTTTTCAGATCAGCTGAGTCTGAAGTTGCAACGCTTCCTGCTTTAGTCTTTGGACAATCAGTCGGTTTTTCCATTTCTTCAACTGATTTAAGTTACTGTACACAAAAATCTTTAGTGCATGACAGTTTGGTGTTGGTCAGTAATGCAAACAAGAAAAGTGTGATTTGATTTCTCAGAGATGAGCATTAAATTGTGAAAAATATATTTGCTGTTTAACTATCAATACTTTTTGACTTGATAATTCATAAACTCATGTGAATGATGCATTATGCTTTTCCACTTCCCATCATCTCATATTTATCACTTTTGGCCACAGAGGTTGCTGTTTAGCCTTTAACTCTTTCTGTTCTGTAACATTTAACATCTGTAGTTATGCTTTTTTATATTTCTTCCCAAAGACTTTTGGCCCAGCTGACGTCTAACATGCAGCACTGAAGCGAACAAACTTCTGGTTCTGAGTGAGTTTTGTTGTTTGCACGGTGAACACGGAGTAAGTCAGGTTTCTTGCTGCCTCGGAGGAAAATTATTACATAACACATCATCAGTCAGCGTGCTGCTTCACTGCGGTCTCTGCTGTTTGAATATGGGAGGTAAGACAGTTAGCAGATCCATACAGCCGAAGGTTTTTCACACCGTTTTTCTCAGACACATGGTGTGTGTGTCTGCGTCTGCATCCTATCATGATCTTACATTAAACACCGAACATCGCTGTGAGTCATTTTCACCCCAGTTTCTGTCAGAATATCTCGCTCTGTTTATAGATTTTCTGTGGTGACGTGCTGTTAAAGGACGGCTCTCAGGTCGTTGTACCTTTTTTGCGTGCCGTGTCCTCGGGGTCCAGATTCCGGCTCACCGTCACCACCTTGATCAGGAGCCGGTTGCCTCCCTGTCGGATCATGTTGACCACCTGTCTGTGGCCCACCTTCACCACGTTCTCCTGGTTCACCTGCCACAAACACACAACAGAAGGGGCATTAATAACCGGTGAATCCTTCAGGATACAGAAATACTGGCTGGTAACTGTGAATCCAGTGAGACTGGGAATGAAAGTTATGGTACAAACGATCAGCCATCCAGGAGAAAATCAAACTAAAACCTCCACCAGGAGTATGAACTTTCACTATCAGGTAAATTTACAGAGTCAGCAGGTGTAAAAGTGATCAGTTCAGGCTCTCATTCATCTATGACACTTTTAAACAAGCAGCTGATTCATCGCTCGCAGCCGCAGCACATGAAGCAGGTATGTTTTTAGCTTTAGGATCTTCGAATTTTTTAATAAGTTTTTTATGAATCATATGTAGCTTTAGTGTTTATTGCACTCTTTTTATTCCATGTGCCTCAATTTGTTCATTTATAACTATGTGTATGTGCAATATTCATCTTATTTATCTTATTGGAAACTACCAAATCATGTCGACTCTGTTGTGTTCACTGTGTTTTGTTGGTTCTGTCTTTGTGTGTCACGCATGTTTTGATGTGAAGCACTTTTAACCCAAGGCAAATTTCCCTCAGGACAACAAAGTTTATCTTATTGTATCTTCATTTGGGAACATAAACTGACAGTCAAGGTTTCTGCAAAACAGTTGCAAATAAAACCATTTTAGAGACCAGAATTTAAAGCAACAATCTTTTCATGAATAAAAACAGCAATTGTGCAAGGAAAAACAAAACACAACATTAACAAATAAAATGCAGCAGAGTTGATATTCAGACCTGCAGCTGACTGTCACTTAAAGCCTGAGGGTTAAAGTTAACCAACCACAGCAAAGAGGGAGGGGCCAACAGCACACCTCAACAGGAGAAAAGTGTCTCAGTTCCACCTAATGTGTAAACACTGACCGTGTTTGAGCGAGTAAAATGAAAAACTCTGGATCTCGTGTTTGGTGTCGAATGAATGTGGAAACAGGATGTGAGATGTGGTTTTGGTTGACTCTGAACTTTTTCTTCCTGTCGGTCCGTCCTCAATAAACAATAAGAGGAAAACAAATCCAGTTTTTCAGCGACAGTCAGCACATCATTAAAGGTGAAGTGTGTGTGTTTTTCTCTGTAGAATCACCAGCAGGACACATGCAGCCTGTATATTAACATCTGGACGCAGCTGGTACCCGAAACGCCACACACCCACTCGCTCATATCAGATTCTTTTGGCTGTACAAATAAACACACACACACAAACACACACACACACACACACAGACACACTTTGTACTTTCTCTCTGACACACACCCATGCCGGCCCACGTGGATGGTTTTTAATCTCATTACTGGTCGTCTAATTTAATATGAGCCCTGCTGCTGCGCTCCTCTCATCTCCTCCCGCTCTGCTCCGCCCCTCCTCACTTCTTCCAGACAAAAAGTGGAGGAGGGGTCAGATGAAGGGATGAGAGAGGGAGAGAGGGAGAGATGGAGAGAGACGGAGAGAGATGGGCCTGGAGCGACAGGAGGAATGATGGATGGAGGAGGAGAATAGGAAGCTGGAGCGATGGATGAAGGAAAAACGTGGAGGACGCTGGAGAGACGACAGCGAAGGAAGTGATGGAGGCAGAGGGATGGACACACACACACACACATCCACGTACACACACACACACACGTATACACAAACACACACACACGTAGAGAAAGACTTTCCTTCCTCTCTTGTGGTTTTAATCTCACCAACGCTGGTCGAACGTCACAAGGGCGGACATTTTGGTAATTAGAGAGAAATGCTCCAACAGCTGTTTCAGCATGACCTCATGTGCCCTCCGTCCTGCTCCATCACACACACACACACACACAGAGGTCTGCACACACACTCCAGCACTAACACACACACACACACACAGACAAGTACACTTGTTCACATATAGGGGGAGCCTTATGTAATCCGCTCTGTCTTTCCACCCTATTATGTAACTACGCTTGAAGGATGGATACACACAGGCACACAAACACACACACACAAACACGCACTCATGTTATCATACACGCACTCATGAATATTTTCTTTTGCCAAAATCTCAGAAAAAAGCCTGTGTAAATTTGGTGTAGGACGGATCTGGAAGAGTCGGACACATGAAGATAAAAATCTGAGGCCATTTCCATCCTTTCATATCTCAAACATTTTTCTCCAGTGACTCTCTTTGTTTGAATAACAGCTGTAACAATATGAAATTTTAATTATTGGTAAACTTATAAATGAATTGTCCCACATTCTTTAATTTTTCATTTTTGTCCAGTTCACGTTTCTCTCAGTCTTACAGTTTCTGCAAGACATTTCTGTTTATTTCTGTCACTCGACAGTCGACAGTTTTATTAAGTTCAGCTGATCTTATTTTAAAGATTCTTTACTGAAATCAGAAACAATGACATTTATGATCTGCAAATCAGCATTTCTCCTCTGCAAACAAACTTTAGTCCTGAAGGGGGCAGTGTAGAGCTAATCAGAATGTTTCCATGACAACAGTATCAACATTCACACGCGCGATCGAGGAGTCGACAAAGTGTCAAAAACACACTGATGCAAACAGACGAGCCAGTCGGCCATGTTTGTTTTTTAAAAGTGAACCCAAACACAAGGAGTCAGCTTTCTGTCTCATGCTGCAGCGCCCCCTAGCTAAAACGCAAAGAATCTGTAGTTGATTAACTTTAGATGGAAAAATCTATTTTGCATAGCTGTGAGCGCTTTAGGTCACATCATGACGGCTGGAAAATGAAGCTTAAAGATCTGAAAAAACACAAGTGAACATTTTTTCTAATGCAACTTAAATCTACAAGCATAAATTATGTAAGTATTGCACTTTAAATTATCAGCTGCAACATAAATTTGATGGGATACTGACTTGTAATAGAGAGAAAGGAGCCTTTGCACCTGAAAATTTCTGAGCAAAGTAACTTAGAGAGCAAAAACATCCAACTTGTGTGAATAAAACAGCACATAAAGCTTTACAGCCAAAGTCGCAAACCAGCAGCCGTGTTGGTGGAACTTTTATGGAAAGAAAATTTTATGGACCAGAAGCTCTGAACTGACCCGCTGCAGTTTATCAGCTGGTTTTCTTTGTCTTGTGTTCACTTGATGTTTGGCTTTTTTTAGCAAAACTGCTGACTCACTAGTTTTATTATAAGTAATCAAAAGTTTACAGCCACAACAACTATCAATTCTTGCAAAACTTTGCCTCAATAATGATTAAAAGACCTTCTGCCTGTTTTAATTTATTTGTTTTTCTGGATTAAATTCAGCACATGGACCGAAGATTCTGGACTACTGAACTGGACTTCAGACTCACTGCTGGTTTCCTGAACATCTGGTGAGATTTCTTTGCTCTTTGTTGAGTTGCTGAACTCTCAGCAGCTCCTGATGGGCAGGCAATTACTTTGCATCACAGCGCTATTAGTGTGTGTGTGTGTGTAAACGGCTAAATGAGAAGCAAATTGTAAAGCACTTTGTCCATTAAGATAGTTGAGCTCCACATAAACGCAGCCCATTTAAACATTAATAATACAGAATTCAAATAAAAAGGAAGAAATAATTCACCCTGATGGAGCTCAGTGTGTGTGTGTGTGTGTGTGTGTGTGTGTGTGGTCAGGCGAGGCCTCGAGGGGCAAATTAATGCAATCCTATCGGTTACATGCAGGCGATTAGTGATATTGATTAGTCTCCAGAGTCACTGTGGCTGATGCAAACACAGACGTGAACGCTGACACACATATGGATTACACTTGTGTCTGAGTGAGCAAGTGAGTGAGTGAGTGAGTGAGTGAGTGAGCGAGTGAATTTTTAATCTAAAACAGTTAAAAAAAAACACTTCAAGCCTGGAGGCCATAAATTGCCAAAAACACTCCTGAACCAACAAATACAAGAAAGAAAAACAGCAGAGAACCAGCAGCTTTATGGCCGAACATTAACAGTGTAATCAATACTACACAAACACACACACACACTCACACAAACACACACACACACATACACAGTAGCAAAACACACAGGGAAATCAGGCGTCCGATACAATCTGGGTGTGAGAGGCGGCGTTGTTTCGGATCGGGCAGACGGCCGATTCAAAAGCCATTATCATCATCACAACCATTATAATAGTTCCACAACATTAAGCATCACTCGGCCCATTTAGCCGAACACAGGCAGCCCTGAATCCATCGGATCAATCCATCTCATCTCACGCACACACTCCTTGTTCGCTGACAGTCGCTAATCCCATTAATCAATTATAATCTGTGGTACGCAGGCGCGCGCTGAAACGACACACTGCTAATCCGGCCTGTCAGGGGAGGGAGGGGTCAACACGGTGGTCAGCTGATCTGTCTTCAGACACAAATATTCTATCAAACTACAACAGAGCTGAATAATTCCTCACAAACCATGAATTAAATTTACACCCTTTTTGCTTTGTCGTCTGTCATTGTGTTGGAGGTTAAAACAGGCTCATTCAGGGATTGGATGGTTTTTAAAAGCAGAAGTAATGATGATGTGTATGATTTTGAAAAAATGAAAAGAAATGAGACTCAGGTCAAATCTGGGATTCAAACAGGAACCAATCGAAGTGATAAAAAAGATTTAGAAGCTGTTTTATTAGAAAAAGGTGAAAACTAAAACAATAATTACATGTTGACTGTTTCCAGAGATCATTAAACTCTTCATTTATCTATTTAAAATTAATACATAGTCGTCTTTCATATTGATTAAATTATTTAAAGGTGTTGTTTCTTGATTGTTCTGCTGAAAAAAAACCTTCTGACCTCCTGGAAGCTCCAAGGTGAGAAAGGACGAACGTCAGCGAGGCTCAAACAGCTGAATGAGCACAAAAAAACTATGTGAAACTCTGAAGTTTTTTGTGAAAATGAACAGAGAGAAAGAGAGAGTTTCATGGAAAAGGTGATAAAAATGGGACAACATGGTGGAGAGCGATGAGGGTCAGAAGAATCTGGGGCGTGAGAGCGAGAGATCACCATCATCGCCCCAGCAGAGAGCAGCTACGGAAACATACGGAGGCGAAGCTGCAGCAGACGGCAGCTCCGTCTCACCAAATAATCCCACCAGATTTCTGCCAGGGAAGGAAACCAACAAAACCTCCGAGCAAAAACGACCAGTGTGAGTGTTTTCTGATCCGTCACGTCGTCTCTCTCAGGTAATCGTCATCACAGGTAGTTAAAGAATCTGAACAAACGACTGATGTCAGGTTTTTTCATGGTGAGTCATCGAGGCCTCAGACGAGACACGAGAGCTCAAACTGACCCATTTTAATCAAAGTGTTTTTTAATGAAATCATATTTATGCATCGCAGTAAGTGTGTCAACAGAGTTTCAGTGGCTGTGATTCAGTGTGAATCTGCTTTAACTGCACCTTGAATAAAACTAATTTGTAGACAAAAACTGACTGGAAACTTCGAGTGACATGAAGCCTGAAACTGATTTGCCACTGAAAGGTGAGTTTATATGCAGCAACTCTTAAACTGAATTTAATTCAACGTTAACTGTAACAATTGATGTCTTTTTACCTGCCAATCATATGATAAACCACAAATTAGAGACTTTTACCAACAAAATTAAAGCTACAAAACAAAAATAATGTTTTTACTTCAGTTTTGTTGTACATAAAGACGTGAATGATATGTGACGCAGGTGATGTTTACCTGTACACACTCACACACTCACACACACACACACACAAAGGCAGCAGCAGCAGCATTCACAAGCATTTGAAACATGAAGCTGATCTGCATCTGAGGCTGGGGGGGTTGGAGTTGGGGGGGTGCATAGCTCTCTGCATTCAGAGCGAGTGTGTTTTCCTCTTGTAGGAAGCTGGAGTACATCAAAGCAGCTCATTAAATACAGAAATATACAGACAGAAACACTGTGTGTGTGTGTCTGTGTGTGTGTGTGTGTGAGAGAGAGAGACACACACACACACACAAAACGTGAAGAAGAATAAAGTAAAGGATTGAAATGGGTCGGGGGGGCAGGGAGGATGGAGTTTTATTCTGATGACTCAGAGTTCTGACTCTGATTAATCATGTGGCTGAATATGAAACTGACACAGGAGCACATGTAAGGGCACACACACACACTGTAACACACACACACACACACACACACACACACATACTGTAACACACACACACAGGGTCAGGCTCTTGATACACACTCTGACGGCACAAACAAGACGTCAAACTTACAGCCAAACAGCACCGACTGACTGACTGACTGCGGTCGAATCTGTTGGCTGAGAGCTCGACTGCAGGACACCACAGAGAGGTCATGTGACAGAGCTGTCGGCCAATGGCTGAGCAGAACCAGCTAAGCCTCTCATGCAGCACAGAGGAGGACACTAATGGATAGTTCACAGCGTTAACTACCGCTCTGCCCCCCCTGGCACGGATCCAAATGGTCGACGAAGCAGCGACAGGAACGAAACCACGTCTGCATCTCACCCCTACTCACCCCGAGCCTCCACCCACTCACCCTCGACTCACCCCAACACACCCCACTCAGCACACACACATCCACAGTCTGTGCTGAATTTGTTTGACCTCAAACTTCAATTTCAAGTTAAAGGGTCATCTACAAAAATTACAGGGACATTTTTTTCTCTCTCGCTCTGGGTGTTTTTAATAAAGTTTGTTTTATCTGAAGAAGTTTTGACATTTTTGTCTCTTAACTGAGTAAAATGTAAATGGACTCCTGTTCTGTAAATGTGACCTGCTGCATCTCATCAAACAAAGCAGGTCGTCCACTTATCGCAGCTTTGATCCACTGAAGAGTCCTTCAATGAGACGCTGGAGCCAAAAGCTTTGTGGATGACGTCTGTTTTCAGGAGCAGCATCACAGTTTCTCTGGATAATCTACAGAAATAATCTACAGAAATAATCTATAGACCTCAGAGCACAACTTCCACTATAACATCCTCATGAACGCTGTTGTTCTTTTAATTTTTCTGAGGATCAGTGATTTTTGTGCTCAAACAAATTCTATTAATCTCCTTTGTTTTTGTGCCAAAGAGCAAAAACTTTACTGCAAGAACTGGAAAGGTGATTACCCATGAATCATTGCTGCAAAATGAGATCGTAAGAGAAGGCTTTTAGGCATGTTTCAAAGACGGTTAAGAAGCAGCGACGCTACAGTTTAAACGACTGGAGCCACAGCTTCTCACAATAGGTTGCTCTTTCATACATGTTACATGAAATGAAAGACTGAGATTAACTATCAAAGATTATGCATGTCAGTCATTCTAATCTGCCAGAAATAATTGGTCCGGTTTAGTGTTGCAGTCTGGGTAATGTATGCATGGGGGTTAGACAGAGACCTTCCCAACATGGCCGTTGGTTTGCTGTGAATCCTCTGGACTCTGATCTGCTCACATTGGCCCGATGACACAGACTTTGTATGAGAGAACAAGCAGGAAAACCTCCATTTCATGTTGCGACTGCCTCTGACATGCATGTGCTGCATGCAGGGCCGCATGTGTGTGCTGCATGCAGGGCCGTATGCGTGTGTTGCATGCGTGTGCTGCATGCAAAGCTGCATGCATGTTTTGCATGCAGCGCTGCATGCGTGTGTTAAAGGGACTCCTGCGTCCCGTCTCCTGAGTCTCTGCTAAGCTTCACCCTTAAAAGCTGCATTATCACTGTGTACACAGTAAGCCACAACATGGGCCTGGTTGCTAAGCGACAGTTGCTGTGTGATACTGCTGGAGGTGGGAGTGGTGCTGAGAACGTTACCAGTGCTGTGTGTGTGTGTGTGTGTGTGTGTTGGTGGGGGGGATCATACCATTCAGCATCAAACGGGAACTTAATGTGACACTGAGCTCTTTTTTTGTCAATGAAACAAAATTTGCGCCTGGTGTCCTGCGTCTCGCGGTGCAGCCATCTTGAAAGCTCTCGGTCTCATGCCGTTGTTCGACTGTGTGCCGTGTTGTGGTTGTTTTTTTAAAAATAAAAAGCAGCTCTGCGAGCATCGTGGGCTCAGGCTGGCTGCTCTTTGTGCGCTGTATCTATAAATAAATTATTTATAGGAAGCGACGCTTACACTGTGTTATTCTGAGACTGAATGTCATGTGATTTCAGTGCGTGTCTGTGCGTGTGTGTGTGTGTGTTGAGCTGTGGGTGTGTGTGTGTGCACACAGCAGTGTGTGTGAGAGGTTTTCTGACTCTCTGAGAGGTATTGATCAGTGTCAAAGTGGTGAGTGAGGAGAGCTGCTGCTGCTGCTGCTGCTGATGATGATGATGGAGGACCTCTTCATTCTTGTTTAAACAAAACATCAATAATCAATAAAAGATAATCATGAACTTGACCCAGATAAGCACGTCAACACAAACCGGACAGGGATCACATGGACACATTTAAAAAATAAAACCTCTTAAGTGGAGATGATGACGATATAAAATCACAGTTTCACATTTTATTTTTCTGACATTTCAGAAATTGTCCATAATTGATTTTTTGGCCGTTTGGAGGCGGCGGAGCAAACTGTAAACACAATGGTGACATATTATCACAGCCGCCGTGGCGAGCAAACAGCTGCGTGTTGACACATCCAGCAGACTCGGAGCAACATCAGCATTCGTTCGGAGTCGACTCTCTGTTCACCTGATGAATCTCAGTCTAACATTTACTCTGTTTGTGCCTCTGATGAATCCTGAGAAGAAAACATCTGTTTCTTTAGCTGCTTCATGTCAAACTTCTCCAGCTAGAAGCTTTGTCTCGTCTGCTGCTGAGCAGGAAGTGAAGAGCAGGTTTACATTTTGGCCATTTGTTTAAATTTCCCCTTTAAAACTCACTCAGCGCTTAAATCAGCTGTCCCCAACTATCGGGCCACAGACTGGTACTGGTCTGTTTGTCATTTGGTTCCAGGCCGCACAGAAAAAAAGAAATATTTTATTGATGATCAGAGTCTAAAAGATGTTTTATTTTGAAAAATAACCAGATTTTCTCCCGATTTCATCCATCTGTGCTACTTGACACAGGTTAAGACGGGTCAGGACGCTCACCTAAGTCACTGGTACGTTACCTCAGTTAAGTCCTCAAGCTACCAAAAATTAGTAAAAAACAAACCTCTTTGGAAAGCTTCTTTGGAAAAAGGAAAAGGCCCAGTGAGGAGACAGAAGAAGAAGAAGCGCCTATGATTTCCAAGAAAAAGAAAGCTGCATTCAAAAGACAATATCAGGAGTCCTACTTAAAATACAGATTTATCGCCACAGGTGATTCTCACGCGCCAAGCCCGCTCTGCATAATATGTGGCGACAAGCTAGCGAAGGAGGCAATCCAGGGCCTAGATGGGACCGGCTTGTTGTGGAGAAACAAGCTCAGGGCTCCCACTAACTCAATGTAAGGATGAATTGCATTTTTATGCACTTGTGTTTATTTTTATGCCAGTCGTATCATTTTATTTCGATGTATTTATCCCCCACACCTTAAAGACTTAAAGGCTTAAGGTCCGTGAAAATGTTGTCTTACATGAAAACACAGAAACTATCTGCAGAATCTGAAGATGATGTGATGAAACCTGCTTCAGTCTCTGAGACGAAGCTGACTTGTTTCATTTTTCTGATGCTGCTGTTTAAACAAATCAAACACCGCAGCAGGTGAGCCTTCAGAAACACACACACCTATCCACAAAAAAAACACACCGAACACAAATGTTCAGATCCAAATGCAGGAAAAAAACACACAGATGAACATAAAGTACAAACACACACAGACGCAGAGGCAATCTGTCTGAGCTCCGCTGGGCCAAAACACTTTCCTCTCTGTTTTCTTTCTCTGTGACTTTACATCTACTTTCTGACTCCCACAGCAGTATATTATATTTACTGAGACACTTCCGCCGGTGGGTTTTTCTTTTCACTGAAACTCTGAAAACAGGAAATGTTATAGCTGCAGGCCATCGTCTTTCTATAGAACACAAGGTCTCAGGATGGCTGGAAAACTCCGAGGAGCTGGCGACTTTAAGAGTCCAAACGTCTGTGTCAGGAAAAGTCTCACACTGTGATCAATAAAGTCATCACAGATCCCTGATCAGTCAGATTCCTCTGATCAAATTAAACTGCCTGATGCCGTCTGACGTCCCACTGAATCATCTGCTACTCATCAAGTTACTATAATCACCTTCAAACTGCAGTTATTATTAACAAACATCAGGATTTATGATCCTCCTCATGGATGTATCAGCTGCTTCAGTGTGTGTGTGTGTGTGTGTTTAAGTGAGGAAATGCAGAAAAGTCTTCTGACGACCGGATCTTCAGGCTAAATAATTTCAGATCCAGCTGTTTTTAAAAACAGCTGCAGGCTTCAGTTTTGAACAAACAGCATTAAAGCAGCAGTAAACAGAACGTTTTCTTTTTTTCAGCTGTGGCTTTGCTGCGTCGGTGAGGATTTAAGGCGGCAGGACGGCGAATTGGGGATTGACACAAAATAAACCACAGTGCCCGTGTTCGTCGCAATAAGGCAACTGTGCGGCTCATATTTGTTTTTAATAGTTTTCGGAGGCCGGCGGATCTCGGGGGCGTCGCTGCAGCTCAGCTGGTGGAGCTCGTTTCATTTGTTAAGGCGGAGTTTTTACGACGGCGGCTCAGGTCTCTGAATCCTCTGCCTCTCCTGTCTGTCTCCAGATGTCACTGTCTAAATAATAAAGCAGAAACACCCAAAAAATATGATGTTAAGGAAACAAAATGAAGCTCTTTGGTAAAGAGGAAACAGATGCATCAGGTTTTGGATGAAAACACAGCTGTGATGTTGGTTTCTGTCTGTTTTAAATGGATTGTGTTCACAGCAACAAAAATACAGAGTGTTTCCAGCATTTCCCTGTTACACACATTTCATTTGAAATGATTTTCTTCAGTTTTACTCTCTCATGACATCTGATTTGCAGACCACAGAGGGAACAACATCTTCTTTCATGTCGCATCTCCTCTCCCCTCAGACATCTGCGTAACTTCATCTTATTTGATGAAAATGAAGGATGTTGTAAAAGCTCCTGAGCAGCACAAGAAAGAGCCATCACAGGAGAAAACATTCAAACATTTGTTCACATATCAACAGTAAAATGTCAGTTTGTGAACAGAGAAACTCTCATTAATGAGCCGGCGACCTGCCGCAGTCGGCCCTCTGACCCTCCGGTCAACCACGCAGCCACCCGCCAAACTGGCAACCCAGTCAGGCAGAAAGCAGGTCAAGGGCAATAAGCCTGTAATCCCATCAGGAGGGCTAGAGAGACGAACGGACGCCAGAACCAAACCAAGGAAATAAATCTTTTGTTTTAAGCAGGTATTTAAGTGCTTAAAAAAATCTGTCCACTAAAAAACAAACAATGGGACCTAAAAAAACGAGGTCAGACAGAAACAAAGAGGTCTGAACGTCTTCTTATGTCTCAAACTGCAGCTTTTCTCTTCTATATTTATCTGCATTTTGAGGCCGACAGACAGCGAGAGGAAAGAGACAAAACGAACTAAACTGAAGGTAGATTTTTGCAAATTTTTGGCCAAATGTGCTCAGAAAAAAGCTTTTAAACAGAATATAAGAACCTCTTAAGTCTCTCTTACTTAAGTATTATTATAATTGCATTTTTTTTAAATACAGAAGACACAAGAAGACTGAAATTAACTTGGTATCTGGGACTTTAAATGCTCTAAACGCAAATGTGAGCAAAGAAAGTGGTGCAGAAATATTTGAACTATTAAACATTTGAAATATTTAGACTTGAGAATAATTTCAAACACTAAAAGGAGTGATAGCATTGAAATAACGTCTCTTATATTAATATATTTCCATGTTTAACACCTAACACACACTGTCGGAGTCTTTACGCAGGTCGTTTTACGTCACGAGCCTGTAATGTTATCCAGGGGAAATATCATAGCTGAGACTTAAAATAAACACAGAAGCCTTTTTATTCCAGAAATCAAAGCTCGCACAGCGGCTGGGAGATGAGACTTTGGATGTTTTTTGGATGGAGACGGCGTCGGCGAGCTGCCTGCTGCACGGCGACGAGAGCGAGAGAGAGTCGTCCTTTTTCTTTAAGAGCTTCTGCAGAAAGAAACAGTGAGGACTGACTGTGCTAGTTCACTGCACAACTGACAGTTGTGTGCTGTGTTGCAGCCCTCGGAGAGATGCAGAGAGGCAGAGATCTGACAGAAGGACAAGTGCACACACACACACACACACACACACACACACAGCCTCAGACAAAGACACAAAGACACACACACACACACACACCTGGGGGCACAGGGAGGCAGATGCATTTGCATGTTACACTGGTCACACATTCTTCTCTTGGCCAAAGTTGTGTGTTATATAAGAAAGTAAGTGCTTTTCTCCATCTA
>JAPZDV010000001.1:29493586-29503751 GCA_029814665.1 Acanthurus lineatus
CGACCCTCTTCCTATCTCACACCTGCGTTTCCCTGGTTGTGTGTGTGTGTGTGTGTGTGTGTGTGTGTGTGTGTGTGCGTGTGTGTGTGTCAGTATGAAGGTTAATGAGATGAAAAGGTTTAACGTAAAATCCTGATTAGTTGCATCAACTAAACCTCGTTCTTTTTAAATATTCTGGACTGAAACATGTTTCTGTTGTATTTTATTGGACTCTTAATATATATATTTTTTGTAATGATCATCCGGTTCTGATTGGAAAGATTAAATCTCATCGATCTCGACCAAAAAGTAAAATATTTCCTAAAACAAACTCTCTCTTTACAGATGTATGCTTGATGTACAAACAGCTGGATGGATGGATGACGAAAGCCTTCAGCTCTCAGATTTTAAAACGTGTTTCCTCTCAGTCGCCTGTTTTTTTTCCTCCATCAGTCACAACTGTTCGGCTTCATTCAGGCCGTTCGCTGCCCCCCCTGATGGCAGCACACACACACACATTCATGGCCCGTGGCCTTGGCCCGGACCGGTTTCTGAACGGGCCTCTGCGAGCCGCCATACTGTGCTCCCATTTCTGACAGGCTTTGCTTTGAAGGCAGACCTGGGGGCAGTTTGGACGCGGCGCAGTGCGAGAGGTTTCCCGTGCCAATGGCCATGGGTCAGGCTTCAGAAAAAAAAAAAAAAAGCCACCCAGAAGAAGGCAAACGTGAGGGAGCGAGAGGAACAAGTTGCCCCCCCCCCCGTCTGCCTCCATCACTGAGGGGCGGGTGGGTGTGCAGACTTGACTCCTGCGACGCTGCGCTTTGTGATAATGTCAATAATTAAAGACTGTCAGAGAGCAGAATGCCAGAGGCTGAAAAGATCGCGGAGCAACGACGAGAGGAGGACAGACGAAGAAAGAAGGGCGACGGGCCTTTTCAGAGCGGCGCTGACAGCACGGCGAGAGGGAGCGGCGAGGCAGAGCACGCCGTTACCGGGGGGGGGGGGGCTGCAGCGTGGCGTGATATGTTCATTAGCTTTGCACCCAGAAGACATCAGAGCACAGCTGAGTTAGCAGGCCGATGTAGCGCTTAGCTTTGTGCTCTGCAGCCTGGGGAGACAGGGTGTGTGTGTGTGTGTGTGTGTGTGTGTGTGTGTTGGGGGGGGGACGAGTAGAGACACATGCAGATCATGCTGTGCAGAAAAAGACGCCACGTGCCGCGACCCCGCCGCCGCCTCAGGAACCTGCAGCCTTCAGCCTGATCTGCTGCTGATCTCTGTGCCCCCCCCTCCTTCCTGTCTTTACAAAAACTGGGCAATGGCAAACAGTGTGTGTCCTACATAAGTCAGCGTCCCCCCCCCCCCCCCCCCAACTGCCACACAACCCCGAGTGAGTCCACTTACAGCTCCGCTCGTCGGCGGCCTTGGCCGGGATCTCCTCCACGCAGTCAGCTGGAAACCAGCCCACCTGGCCGCGGGCGCTGCCCTCCCAGAAACCCCCCTCTCCGATGCTCAGAACTGGACCAGGGGGGAGGGCGGGGGGAAGGAGAGTGGAGAGGAGAGGAAGAGGGTGAGAAATGACATTAGTTTCAGAGCAGTGAAGGAACAAATCAGAGTCTCCAGAGATCATTTTAAACACTGAAAGGTCACATTTGAATGGAGAGAAACAACGAACAGGCGAAGTTTTCTTTCAGTTTATGAAACACGAGGACGACGGGACACAGAGACGGAGAGGACGCTTTAAAGGACGCTTCTAAGGATGCTTCAAAGGATGCTTCTAAGGATGCTTAAAGGATGCTTAAAGGATGCTTAAAGAACGGTCCTGATGAGCTACAAAGTGTTTACATGCTGCAATCCAATAATATACAGGTCATGATTGAACGTCATCCATTAACAAAGTGAAGCTGCAGGAGTTTTTTCAGCTGAAACCTGCAAATGTTGAAGCTCTAAATGTTCATCTTGACAAACCCAGAGCGAGTTAGTTTGGTTTGTAGATGTTTGCAAAATGTTCTTTGGTCTTTTTTTTGATTTGATTGGCACTGAAACTGTGTTCATATCTGAACTTTAACACACCATTTTTTGCCTGAATGAAACAAAACTGAGTGAAAACTGAAAGAAAAAAGTCGTTTAAGTCTAAAAATAAAATGTCAGTGTTGGTTTTTTGCTTCACAGGAGCCTTGAACCCATTCAGCCCCTGTCAGAGTTCAGTTTTTCAGCCATAAAACCACAACAACATCCTCCAAATCTGGACTTTGTTGCTCTTTTTTCTGGGTCACCTGGTGAAAGGTGAAGATTGTGCAACAACTGCTGTTTGATCCCTTAGAAACAAACATGAATTAGTAAACATCTTCGACAAACTCAATGTAGTTTCTGACAGCACGTCCACCTTAAATCTCAGTCCCTGATGCATCCGGTGTCCCTCCATCAGACCTGCAGAGAAACTGCGTCTGGCTGCAGACGAGCAGGACGTCTGTTTTTAAAACCGCTCGAGTCGTTTTCATCAGAAATGATAATTTGTCGTTTGATTTCCAGTTCGTCTCGTTTTCAGACACAATTATGAAACGAAGGCAGAAATTAATCAGCGCCTTTTATTTTTTTTTATGATTCCTGCACTCATCCTCCAAAGGACAGAAAATCTGGTTTTCTCTCTCTGATTTGAGATCAGAGGTGGAATGTAACTAAGTACATTTACTCTGATACTTTTTATTTAGTTTTATGGTATTTTATGCTACTGAAGATTTTTAACTCCACAACATTTTGGAGACAAATTTTTCTCTTTTTTACTTCTTTTGATTGTTTTGACAGCTTAGTTACAAGTTACTTCTTACTTTCATTAAAAAAAAAACAATGAAAGCAGAATTATAAACAAAGTTTTCATGGCAGCGTATTTAAAGTTTACAAAGTTCGGTGGATAAAACCAGTTAAATCAGACTCATCTTCACCTGATTCACACACATTAATGCATAAAAATTATAAAGTTACTCTAAAATTGTTCATTCTGCGTAATAAGTTTGACCTCCAGTACTTTATTTTTCATTAAATAACATCCTTTAATATTTTTAAAGGATTCACACTTCACTGTTTCTCCTCTAACTCGCTGAGACTTGAATGAAACCGGCTCTGCTGGACGTCACGGTGGGACTGTGGATCCTTCGGTGAAGAAACAACCAGGAACCAGAATAATAAAGCAAACCCAGGTTATCCAGAGACTGACCTTTGACCCTGTCGCCCTTGTACAGGTTGATCTCCCCCTCGGCCTGAACGGTGTACGGACGAACCACCACAAAATGTCTCCCAGGAACGGCGCTGTACAGCTTCCTCCTGGTGCCGGTCGCCTCGCCGTGGCTGCTGGGACTGAAAGAGACGAAAGGAAACGCCGCTGATCAGAAACTGCAGGTCAAAACACGACGAGAGACTCTGATTCACACGTGAAGGAAGCAGGAAGAGAAAATACTGCAACTGTGTTCAAGTGTGAATGATTCATTCAGAAACTTCCAGCTTATTTGTGATGTTTCATACAAATTACATCATAATTATCAGCTGAAATTACCGCGATATTTCTGCAAAGAACACAAAAGAGTTTAATCATCAAAAACTGTCAGTTTGAAAAAAATGCCCGTCATCAAACTTTAATCAGAGAAGCACTGAAGGTCAAAGGTCACAACATTTCAAACAAGCTGTTCGAAGGTCGAACAAAAACATCTGACGAGCAAAAAAAACAGAACATAAAGAGCTTAAAGACAAATTAGCTTTAACAACACACACACACACACACACACACTCAGCTACAGTGTACTCATGCATATGGATTCACACACACACACACGCACACACGCACACACAAACCAATTACGCAGAGGAGGCGTTGGGAGGCCAGATCGGCACGTGTCTCCGTGGTAAGTGGGGCAGAATGTGACTCTGACCCACAGAGCTGCAGTGGCTTCTGGGTAAGAAAGACCACTCAGGGAGCGACCCGACACTTGGCTCGGCGTTCGGAGGGTAAAACTTCAAAATGTCAAACTGCGACAGAGGAAGAGACGTTTCAAACCGATGGACTCGGACTGGTTTCATGTGTTCACACGCCTCCTTTCTTTCACTCGTTCATCCGCTGAGCCGAGATGCGACCACAGGCAGGACGGCGGCGCTGCCGGCTGATGCTCCTGACATGATAATGTAGCACCACTTAGTGGTCAACCTCCATCACAACACTTAAACACAAGAGAAAGACGAGAAGACTGAGGGAAGAAATGACATCATGCACCTTAAATATTTTATTCTGACAAAAACTGAAAGTGCATCGACTCAAATCATTTTGTTGGTGTTCGTTTTTAAATCAGCATCAGTTTGTAATTTGATTTGCAGGCTGCTGGTATTAAATTTCACATGCATGTGTTGTTAAATGACTGATGAAGTTAAATTCCTGCACACACATGAAATATTTCAGCTGTTTTCAAAAGCACAGAGTTCAGGATCAGATCAGGAGAGAATCCTGACAATCTGCTTCTGTTTTGAACATAAATTATAAAAACTCTAAAAAGTTTTCAGCCATGTTCTGTTTGAATGATGCAGAGAGACAGAACGAACGGAGGAGAGTCAGAGAAAAACCAGGAGATTAAAGAGAAAGAAGGAAACGGAGTGCAGGAGAGAGGGATGGAGAGAGAGAAAGAGAGAGAGAGGAAGGAAATGTTTTTTTCAAGTAAGTGGGTCACCTTGTCCTGCAGACTGCGCTCCTCCTCAAACCTTCGCGGGCCTTTGGAGAGCTAACCTCATTCAATACCTAGTGAGGCTGCTCGCACATTTTCCAGAGGAAAGCGACGGACAAAACTGCAACGGTGCACTCTGGGAAAGCAGAAACGCCGCGTGCACCACCGGGAGGCGTCGCGCTGCATTCAAACACAGCAGCTTAAAAAAAAACCCGGTGACTTTTTGTGTCCCACTTCCTCTGTTACACAAGAACCGAGCATCTCATCAGCGATTCCTGCTGGACCTTTGACACGTGAACGCATCACGGCGAGCGTCGGGCTCTTTCAAACGGAGATGAGTGTGTTTCTGATGCTCCATGAAACTTTTCCCACCGCTGCTGCTCCCATGTAGGCAGATTTTAACACCGTTTTCATTTACAAGTGTTTCATTTGTAAAGTATCAGAGCATCAGGGAGTTTTTAAAATGTTCTGTTCTGTTTTCAGTGTTTGGCTCTTGTGGACAGAAACAAAAGAGAAACTGATTAAAGGTCAGATTTATGTTTAACAACCAAACCCCAACAGACCACACAGAAACTTCTGATGACAGTGATCCTGTGTGAGAGATGCTGCTGCTGCTGATTTTAGTCCAATAAAACTGCTGACGAACTTTCCTGAGGTTCGGTTTTTAATCACTGCTCGCAGATGACACGAGAGTCTCATTAAGACGTCTATTTTCACGATGCAACTAACGATAAAAACCCCAAAAAGACACACAGCAAACTATTTCTGCAGATCTGGCCGTTATGTAAGCCTCATGCATCTGCCCTCCTCCTGATATTCGGCTTCACAGACTTAAAATAAACTGAAAAAACCAGCAGATCACAGAAACTCAACACTGCTCCTGTTTGAATCGGGTCATAATAATGATATCTACGTTAAATTGACCCTCTGGAAAATAATTGATTAAATCACTGAGAATAACAAGCTTCACAATCAGGAGCAAAGTGCCACTTTAACAGGAAAGTCCAGAGTTTTAAAAGGATGATTTTCATGTTTAATTACATAAATGATGAGTGAATCTGAAGCATCCTGTTTGTGCTGTGTGCAGATTTCAGAAGCTTCATTAATCTCAGCCTGATGTTTTATTTCTTATACTCTTGTGGCACAAATTTAATGAAATAAAAATAAGAAAATCTGACGTGATGTTCAACGTCTTCAGCCTGTGATTCTGAGTGCAGGAGTCTAATGTTGGAAAACCAAACATTAATCAGGTTAAACTGTAAAATCACTTCACAATACTATAAAAAATAGGAAACCCAAACATCATGATAGATCTCTGATTTGGAGATTTTATCTTTATAGCCCTGTTGTACGAACGGAAAGCAGGAGAAACCGAAAGGAAAAGACTGAGAAGAGAAAGAAAAACTTAACAGGCAAAGATTTCCTGACATGTGACCTGACAAAAACATTATAGCCTACATTTCCCATGATGCAACCTGACAATATCCATCTGGTTAACACTCACATATTTCCAACTAACGCTGCAGGTTTGTAACTTTTCTGTCTATTAAGTCTTAAAGCTTAAGAAGAAAAAAGAAGTGACTTCTCTGTACGTTTTCCCTCCATGAGGTCGAACTTAACGTCCACATGTTTGTCAAACTGCATCAGACCTCACAGCTCCTCAGGAAACGATCCTTCACTTTATCGAGCCTCGGTTCGCCTGGTGCTTTTATTGTGAAAATTTCAAATTAACTCGCAGTTCTCGCAGCCATTCTGCAGATTTCTACACATCTGATAAAAGGAAGGAAGAAGGGATCATTCGTGGCCGCCGTGGGAATAATCCAAATCCGTACCCGTGAGTAAAACCATGTGGGAGAAACATTTCCCACTTCAGCCGCTTCGGATTCAGATGAAACTGAATCCGGCCTCCCGGATCAGCAGGAAGCGGCAGAGACGGAGAAACCGTCAGCCATGTTTTCCCTCATGCTTTTTTTCCTTTTTCTTTTTCTTTTTTTTTTTGGCAATTACCCAGGTGGCTTTGAGGTGCTAATTAGACAGTGTTGATTAATACCAGCTGTGCATAATTTGTGCTATTATTGGATGATCACCCGAGACAAGGAGAGAGAGAGAGAGGGAGAGAGAGGCTGAAGAGAGAGAGAGGGAGTGAAAAGAGAGAGAGAGAGGAAACAGCAACAGCACACAAACAGTGTAATCAACATTCGCCCAAAGCCACTGAGATCATACCTGAGCACCGGCGAGAGAAACGGGGACTCTGACCTCGTTTACACTCCGTATTAACGTGCAATCTGAGTCTGGATTTTTAATCTGGCTTAAGAAAGACACATGTCAGTGCAGGTGTGAGTGCACGAGTCCAGAACACATCTGGAGGAGGTCTGAGTCCCACTGAGGTCCCCGTCAGGTCCGGATGTAGAGCAGAACAGAGGGATTTGTTCATGTGAAAGGAAAACTGCAGTAAATGCAAACACCACAGTTTGCTGACCTTCTTAAAGCTGCTTTAGGTGATAATCCAGAGCTTCACACAGGCAGAGGAACAAGCTGAGAACAACAGTGTCACCATGCAAAGTTCTTACAGTCAACATGTTGGCAAACAGTTTCCTGTTTGCACGTCAGACATGAAGAAATATAAGCCGTGCACGACGTCTTTGTATCTGTTTAATCTAAACTTCCTGCTGAGTGAAAAGTCCGGCTAGAAAACAGGAGATTAAACAGAATTATTAAGCTGGAAATTAGACTGACCAGAGCTGTGAGGCGGTAAACCGAAACTACGAGCTGAAAGATGCTGAAAGATGCTGAAAGGCTCAGTTGATTTGAATGAACCTGCAGTTGTGAGATAATTTGTCACAATGACTCTCATGCTCAAGTTTTCCCTGATGTGTATTTGAAAAAATGTAAAAATACTGAACATAAACTCAACTTTCTGTCTTCAGGAGGAAAATTCACAGCTTTCAGAGCAGGTGTGACTGCAAAAGATTAAAGTTGCACAGTTTCATCCAGAGAGCTGCCTCTCTTAACCAGTGTGGAAGGTTTCTGTTAAACTGATGCTTTTTCTTCATTAAACTGCTGATTAAAGCTGCATTACGCAACTTTTTCTTGGCATACAAACAGAAAGTCGGAGCTCTTGACATGAGGAGCCAACACGACTTTCAGGTGTTTTTAACTCAAAGCTGGAACTCGGTGAACCTGAACTTGTTTTGTGTTTATTGCTTCATAACAGAATTAAATCAGTGGGGGGGGGGGTTTATAATCAGGTGAGAGGAAATCTCCTCAGTGCTGTTATCTGATTTGTTTGTAATTTTGACTCCTGAATCTCCTCAGAAGCCTCCGAAGCTTCAGACCTGCACAGAAGCTGACGGTGTTTTTAACGTGATGGCTCCTGAACTCATCGCAGCTGTGAAACACGGACAGTAAAATGTATTTTTGGATCACATGAACGTCTCCGTTCTCTGTCTTCAATCATCTTTCTGTCCGTCAAAACGCTGGACTCGTCTCATTTCTCACCACATCTGACTGGGAAGCTGTTGCCATGACACCCAGGGCTGACTGACAGCTGTCCCTGCGTGTGTGTGTGTGTGTGTGTGTGTGTGTGTGAGGGCGAGTGCAGCTCACGTGTGCATGTGTGTTGTATTTTTTTTTACAAGTGACATGTCAAGTGGGAGCAGAGGGATGCCAGAGACGTTGTCATGTGTGTGTGTGGGAGGAGGTTGATGGGGGGGGGGGTTGGGATTATTGGAAGGAGCAGAAGATCGAGCGAAAGCAGCAGCGAGGAGAGAAAGTGCTTGAATTAGGGGCTTTAAAGGGCAGCTGGGTGAAAACGCTCTGACAGCCAAAGTTCACGCCCGTCGGACGCGGACGGCGAGCGGCAAGCGGCGGCGTAATCCCGCCATTTTAGCTGCTTCACGGGAAGGTCATCTCCTCTGAAACGAGCGCTGAGCTGCATTTATGAAACACACGTGGTATTTAAAGGAGTTTAAGCGATGTGATGATTAATGTGTTTTTAAAAATCAGGGCAGTTTTACATCCACGGGGCCTCGGGAGCCCAGAACACATAAATAGACCTCAGCAGAAGTTTTAACCTGAATTTCCTCCATGAAGGCGTTTTACCATGATGCATTTCTGCAGCACACACATGCAACTCAGATCTTACTGTTTTAAATTTTAATGCATCATGTGAAAAGGCTCTAATGATTAATATAGAAAACATAAATCTTTTAAAATGGCTCATAAATGTTGCATTCGAAAGGTAAAAGTCACTCATTGTTTCACTAATCTGCTGCTGAATCCATGAAGACGTTCAGAGAAGTGAGATTTAAACTGTTCGGGGCTGAAATGAATCCCAGCAGCTAAAGACAGAGACAAATGAAAAGCTCAGTGCAACACGTCAGTCAGCTGAGCTCCCCAGGTAACATTTACATAATATAAGCAGGTCCAAGTCTTATCTGAGCGTAAATCAGGCGGCTTGCCCTTAAAAAAACCTGCCGGTCAGGAGAAATCATTACAGCTGCAACACTCAGAGCAATGACAGAGACATCATCGCCCCCCGTCACAAACCTGCATGCACATAAACGCACAAACACACTGATGAACGAAAAACTTTACCCTGAAGCACATTTTGTCGTCTGATCACCAGAAGAAGAAAAGACTGAAAACATCAAACTCAGTGATGTTTCATAGTTTGAGTTCATGCAGAGTTCTGCAACATTCAGTTCTCTGAGTATTTACA
The DNA here is from genome assembly GCA_029814665.1 of Acanthurus lineatus. Lineage (NCBI taxonomy): Eukaryota > Metazoa > Chordata > Actinopteri > Acanthuriformes > Acanthuridae > Acanthurus > Acanthurus lineatus. The sequence continues at coordinate 29,502,986 of JAPZDV010000001.1, forward strand.
CACTAAAGCTGCAGCAGATTATTGCATTTATGATCGATTAATCAGATATTTTATAAAGAAAATAGTCCAAAGTGAAGTTTGCATTAAAATTATAAAATGCAGGAAGTGTACTTCACTGTTACTCAGCGATGCATCGATGCATCTCGGACACGTGAGGGATTTTCCTGCATCACACTGCAAAGCTGAAAGCTGCATTTTAAATCCATGAAACAGCAGCTGAACTGACGTGAGAGCTGAAGTTCTGCAGATTTAAGGCCTTTTTTAAAAAAAATTCTGTGCTAAACTGCTGTCAGTTCGCACAAACGTGTCTTCCTCTCCCAGCTCCCCTCTGAGTTTTACTGAAGTGTGTCAGAAGACTCGACGGCGATGTTCATGTTTCTGCTGAAGCAAAGGCAACTGTCCTCCCCCGTTCCTCTGGCCTTTCTTTCATCTCCTCCTTCACTTGTCTTCCCTTAACTCCGTCCCCTCCACCCTCGCTCTGAACCCCTCATTCTGTGCTTTTATTCTTCACCTCCTCCTCCTCCCTCTCTGCTCCTCACCCTGTCTTAACTCCACTGCTTCATCTTCACATCTCCTCTACAACGTTCAGCGCTTCTCCCCTTTCGTCTCCTCTGTGCTGCTCGACATTGGACAGAGGCAGAGCTACACAGTGTGGGTAGTGTTGGTGCAGCAGAGTGTTTCCAAATGTGTCCATCTGCCAAGGAGGAGGAGGGGGAGGAGGAGGGGGAGGGGGAGGAGGGGGAGGAGGAGGAGGAGGGAGGATAAG
>JAPZDV010000001.1:29531383-29544752 GCA_029814665.1 Acanthurus lineatus
GTGCCTAACCCCAGCACACACACACTCACACACACTCACACACACACACACACACACACACACACACACACACACACGTGAACACACCTCTCCTGGGACGCATGCCTGCTCTGATTCCTGGAGAACACGTTCAGGAGGCACAGACTGATGGAGATCAGGTGCAAAACTAAAACAGATCCGAGTCGAGCAGCAAATAAAAACACAATGTTTCTGAGAAAAAACACTCGGGACTCTCTGACGAAGATGTTTGTGAATTTTTCAACAGGCTGCGTTAATAAACAATATAATCCAGATTTTTACAAATAACAAAACTGAGAGTTAATAAATGTGATCTTGTGCTTCTTCATGGATGCGAGTGTGATGTTTCCTGCAGTGAGAGATGGAGGAGGAGGAGGAGGAGGAGGAGACGTAGCCTTCATGATGAATGCCGCTCCATCTCCCACTCACTCGGAGGATCTCCCACAGTGCATGCTGGGATGTGTGACACATCTATGACAGGCTGCTCTCCCAGAGGAACCCTGATCCCAGAGCAGCACGTCAGCAGGAAGTGACAGAGTGACGGATGAAGACGTCTTTTTCACTGAGGCCCAAAAAAACTGGCTGCAGCAGAACTAATTATGATTGTGAGATGCTTGAAGTCGACGCTGTCTGACTTTAAACAGCATTTAAACTATTGTTTTATTGAGAAGTGGTTTCTTTTGTATCCTGATTGGTTCTTCAGGTGTGTTTTAAAATGTTCTGATTGGCCAGAAGCAGGAACTGAATGTGTTCACTTGTTAGTGTGAACACAGAGAAAGAGAAGATGGTTTTATTGTTGCTGCTTTGTTATGACACTGTTTGTACAGAGAGTACAGCTAACGATGTCAAGGTCTGCTGTTCACACTGGAGACGAGGTTGAATCAGTTTGACTCGAGCAGAAAACCATCGTCTCTCCGCGAGTGTTTGGATACGTAAGTCTGACGCTGTTTCCTGTCGACATGTTGAGTTTAATTTCACTTAAACACACATTCAAACACTGCAGGAGGAGGAAACGCGAGTGTCTCTCATTAAGCAGCAGAGGACAGGAAGTGCTGAGCCTCGGATGAAGGTTCAGGTTCAGAGCTGCTGGAGTGAGAAGTTCACTGAAGCAAAGACTTCTGGGTAATAGGAATCAAACATCTCAGCAGCAAGGTTCAGTCTGATCTTCAAATCCCTCTTTAACAAGTGGCTTCTCTTTGCTTTTCTGCAAAGACTCTGCAGTGGCACAACCATACTTTCTGTCCCAGGCAGCAGAGCGGCCCAGCAGGGGGCAGCAAGGGGCAGCGGGGGACAGCAGGGGGCAGTTTTTATGCTTCATTGTATCTGACGGGGTCACATGATATGAAACCAGGTGACCAATGAGAAACAGGAAACACATCAACAGTCTAAACCTCGTTATCATTCCAAAGCCCACGACCATCTTCAGCATCAGCACCGCCTCCACACCTATTCCATCCCATTCTCCCCGGGTTGTCATGGAGACAAATGGCTGTGTGTAATTGGGGGGTGGGTGGTGGGTGGGGGAGGGGTACAGCGACATGGTGACTTGAGAGCAACATCAGCAAAGGCAACAAGTTGGCCGGATAAAAAAACCAATGAATAATCAATACAGAAGAAAAATCAAAGGAGGCATTAGAGAGTCGGTGTTCTCTGAGAGCAGAAAGCTGCCTGTGTGATTAAGAATAAAATGTATTAGCCATCAATTATAACCTTTATGAGCTAATGAGACTCAGTTATCACAGATTGGGTTCATTCGTTTGTGCCACAGCGAGTAAAGTTGCACTGAATAAATTAAAAATATGAAGGATTATTGACTTTCAGTTTAAGTTGGTTCTTATTATCCAAGGAATCATTATTAGTAGATTTTCTCAAATTCCCCCACTGAGTTTTAACTTAAAGAAACATTAAATTATTTCAGTTTCAGATTTGGGGGCAGAAGCAGTTAGAGGTCAAGAGACATAAATGACTGAACAAGTTTTAATTTCAGACAAACAAATCTTCATAGTATTTATATAACTGTATATCAGTTTGTTGCATATGAAGTTTCTATGTTTGCACATGATTCATGTATTTTAACACTTTATCAGCATGTTCGTCTGTTTCTCGGTGGATGCTAACACCATGTCTGCTCGCTCTTCCTTTTTCTGTTTCAGCTCCTGAGGGAAAAAAACTGTCTCTTTCCTGCCAAATGTTCCTCCATGTTCACCAGCAAGAGTTTCAACTCTGCAGCTCCGTGTTAAGGTGGAACAGTACAGAGGATTTTTTATGAACTTTGTGCTGAAAACAGCTGCACATGAGGTTTATAAGAGTAAAGAAGCATTAAAGCCAAAACAAAGAGCTGAAAGATGCTGAAACGCTGCACAGAGCTGCTGGGATCTTTGTGTTCTCTTTTAATCTACTGTTAGCATAAAAAACATTAATTAGATTAGCTTTGATTAATGAAGATAATCAGGATGATGCATTGAAAGCATTTTGGTGCAACCTGCATAGAATAAATTTGCAAAACTTCTCCTGCATGTTGCTGCAGTTTCATCTGTGTGTTTCTGTGCTGAAGCGGCTGTGAAAATGTTCTTCCTCTGCAGCAATAAAGTCCAAATCTACATCTATTTTTTTATATGTAACCTCATTAACTGTGAGTCATTAGTTTCAGGTGTGTTGCTGTTAATAATTCCCATGGGGAGGATGGGGGGAGGAGAGGGTGTGGGGGCGGACGGGGGTCTCCCCGCCAGCATCTCCTGGGCTGCTGCACTCGGCAGTCGTTGCTATGGCACCAAAAATCAGCTGTTTTATTGGAGGTTTAAGCTGAAGCAGGTTAAAATTTGACCCTGTTAGCATTTACAGAATTATTTACACACTGAAAAAAAAGACAGAATGTCGGTTTCTGTTTCGGTAAAATAATAATTTGATTTCATGTCTGAGAACTGTGACACTTCAACACGCTGCGCTACATGACAGAGTCGCTGCCGGCGGTAATTTCCATCACGTGACTCTGAATAATAAAGCAATTGTGACGAACTTTCAGCTTGTGTCGAGAGCAAAGGATTGAACAAGAGAGAGTGTGTGTGGGGGGATGAAGAGGGCAGGACATGAAGGGGGAGGAAGGAAAATAGAGAATGAAAATAATAAGGAGAGGAGGGAGGAATTAGATTAGAAGAATGGGGGAGAAGAAAGAGCAGAGCAGATATAAAGAGCATGGAGGTGATAATGGAGCGAACGGAGGAAAAGTAAATGAAGTCGGTTTTTTTGAAGAGAATGAAGAGCTTAAAGGAGCACAGAGGTCAGAGACGAGTCAGTGGGGGGAGAGGATGTGACCGGTTATTGGAGGGGGTCGTTAAATAAAGAAAATTATTTCATTATCTCCTCGAAAGCCTCCAATCTACAGAACGAGGCACTCAGAGAGGATGATGGGAGTTTTCTGTGCTTTATGCGCTCAAATTCTTTTCCTTTTGTTGGTTAACAATAGTTATAAAGCTATAAGGCAGAACACACACACACACACACACACACACACACAAACACAGGCTGTCAGATGCTGAACTGACACATGATATTATCAAAAGGCACGGCCACACACCCACACAGTGTCCTAATTAAGCACACACACACATACACACACACAGCAGCAGCAGCGTAAATGCATCTCATTCAGCTGCAGAAACACATGTTTGTTAGCATCGACGCTCCCAGATGATAACTTGGCTCTGAATGATGCAGCTCACTCACACATCAGCCAATCTCTTTACAGAATACTACACCTGGTGTAGTGTAAAACACGGGAACGAATGAAGACACACACACACACACAGCTATACTTTATTAATAAAAACAGATTATTTCTTAACAAAACCTTCAGTTCACCTGCATCACTGGCACAGAAAAAAACACAGTGTGACCAGAAGTTTCCTGTTTGGGCAAAAACTTTTGTTCATTTAATACAAAAGCTTATATGTAACTTAGTTCTGTTTATTCTCAGTGTTTCTCTCAGTTTGACAACAGTTCTTAAAACTTCTAAAGCAAAGCTCCATAATCATTCAGATATCACAAATGGAGCTAAAACACAACACGGCTACGACAGGTGGAAATGCACACGCCTTTTTACTTTTAATTTCTGCTTGTTTTCTCTTTTTGGCTGACGAGTAAGAAAACTGCAAAAACTCAGGTACCATTGGTTAAAAAACTTTTAAAAAATTGGACACTAACTTAAAAGTAATAGCTTGCACATCAGTGTGCGGCTCTAAGGGGGTGGGTCGTCTTCAGCAAAGTCGGCCATGTTGCACCATCATGTTTCTGAAGCAGCCGTGAAAAGACAAACCAAACTCTGAGGGTCTGAATTCTGGGAGGGGAAGGAAGGGGTCACACTATACTTTCAATTCATGCAGAGATATTTTAGACAACAGCTCCAGCTTTTGTGTTTGTCTCTTTCTTGTCTTGACGTGAAAACATTCCCCTGCACAGAGCAGCTTCAGCTCAGCGTGGAAACTTCAGACCTCGGACCTTCAGCCCATCTTACATCTCCACATGGACTGAAACATCTACTGTGAGGTACAGCTGCTCTTCCAGCATCAGAGCTGGACCTCAATGTGTCTAAACAGGAACAAATCACCTGCAGCAGGTTCAAACACCTGGTGGAAAACCTGAAACCAGACGAGTGGAAGCTGCAGGTTGATCCCCTGGTTTGGGGATCAAGAAGCAAACATGGATGTGATGTTTGAGGGTCTACGTGTGTTTTTGGCTGCACCTTCTCTTTTCGAAAGTCCATCATAATATTCTTTAACACTTTTAAGAAATCTGAGAGATGTCGTGCATCCTGAACTTATGTGGTGAGAAATTTACACGATGTGATTTGAAACTTGATTTCGATGCCCAAATCCTTTTTCTTCATCCAAATCTTCTCTCGTTACAGTTTTTTCCTACATTTCCAGGATTGCTGGCCACTCAGAAAACAGGCATAAACTTGTTGGATTCAGCTCTTGGCTCCATGTGTAGGTGGAGAGTGCAACAGTGATAAAGATAGTAAGAGCAAGAGAGCGAGTTTTTCCACTCGAAAACAAGTGAGAGTCCACAGCATGTCTAGTGGCTGCTTGTTGTTCTGCCGCTGAGGCTTCTGTCAGCACAGGAACTGCTGTTTGTCTCTGCCACAACAGATTTTCTCTCTGTATGTTTGCTGAAAGCTTGAACAAAACGTTGGCTGCAGAGACGACCCTTCACTCAGTGAATCTGAGGAAGTTTAACCGTCACTTCTGATACATTCGGATAAAAAAACGCTCTGCTTCTTTATGAAAATATGGCGAGTTTTTACTGTATTGTGTAAATTCTGGTGTTATTATATAACATGTTCTTGTTCAGATTAATCATCAATTTTCATTGTAAAGCAAAGTGTTTTACTGTAGTCCTTGTTTATCAGGTTTGAAGAGGTTTTGATGTTTTTAACTTATTGCACTTTAAGACTTTTTGCATCGAGCACTGATTGATTATTCAAAAAACCCCATAAAATCTCTAGGAACAACTTCAGTGTTTCTTGTTAGAAATGCTTCTGGTCTCTAAAGACATGTTTTTAAGTACAGAATTGAAAGGTGTGCCTTATCCTTGAATCATCCTTGTTCAGTTTCAGTCTTTTCACTTCAAATAGTCTAAATTTTACAAACTAATCAGCTGCTGCATCAAACTGAATCCAACCGACAAACATGAAGTTAAGAATGACAGCTGCCACTGCTGGTGGTGATTTTTGTGGAGTTTAAAGTGAAAGTAAGATGGAAAAACCTCCATGGGAAAAAGGTTTAAGGAGAAAAGAGGGTTTCAGACCAAATGAACCAGCTTTTACTCAGTCGGACTCTGAGGGACGAGAAGCTGCAGGTGAACTCAGATCAATTCAGTGTTCAAGGGAATTTAAACACCGATATGACACAAATGACAAATCCTCCAACATGTTTATGGGCTTTCCTGTGCAGCCCACAATCATTCATTAAAACCAGTCATCAACACTTCTGCTAAAAACTCTCCTGGAGGAACAAACACAGTTTTTATCAAACACACTCCCTCGTTCAGTCTAACACCGTTAAAAATAAAAATCTCCCACAAACATTCAGTTGATTCACTTTCATACTCATCAATCGATTCAGTGACCTCTTGCATCCTATATGGAAAAAAATCTGCATTTGCTCTGTTTTAACACTCAGCGAATGATAAGCTTCTATACTTTTTTGCAGTTTATGATCAAGTTTTTTAGTTTTTAATCGACACCCTGATGCTGTTTTTTAACATAACCAACTCAGTCGGTATGAAACAGACTTGCAGGTTGTTCTGGGAGTCAAACTGTAATGCAAATATCCAGAAACATAAACTCTGTTCTGATCAGGTAAACATAGAAAAGAAGAACCACTTTTTGTATTTTTCATGCAAACTTCAGTCCTAAATATGACTGAAACCAGGATGAGATTCAAAGCTGTGATATTACCTGACCCAACTGTTTTCTGGTTTCTTTCTACTTTCAGATTCATAAAGCAACAAAGCCGTTATTGATCCTGCATCCTTCACTGCACTTACATCACACAGGGAGAAATAACACTGCACATAACATTCATCCATCCATGAGCTATACATGGAGCCGATCCCAGCGAAAAGTGGGCGAGAGGCGGGCTGCATCCTGCCAGCCAATCACAGCGCCAGCCACAGACAGACGGACAACCATCACGCTCACATCCACTCCTACAGGCAGTTTACACTCGCCAATTAAAACTGCACGTCCACAGGCTGCTGGAGGAAGTGAAGCACTGGAGGAAAACCAGGCAGGATGAACCTGCAAACTGCACACAGAAAGGCCCCCAAACCGGCAAACAGGTTCAAACCCACAAACCAGGTTACAGTGCTGATCATTGATCTGCTGCTGCACACAAAGTCCTGCAAACAAAGCCGCAGTTACACTTTCTAACCCTGACATCATCTCCATTCGGCCGGCTCGCTCCCTTTATGAAGCGCTGTGGCTAATGAAGCGCTCTGCTCGAGTGGCGTGGAGGACAGCTGAGGACCTCGTGGGACTGCCTTTCATAAACGGCCGCCCGAGCGAGCGAGCGAGGCGCTTTTGTAACTCAGGAGGAGGTTATGAGTCAATTATTCCAGCCAGGCAGCTCTTAGCACTGCTGGGGCTTTTACCCTGCAGCTGAAGAACACACACACACAAATACACACACACACTCAAACACACTTTGACCATTTCCAACACAAAACACACACAGATCAGCATAAACACCAGCTCAGCTCACAGAGTACCAGCACATATACACACACACTCAAACTTTAGTGCAATTGTGCATCACTGTAACATGTAATACAGGTCTGCTGTGGCTTTATGGATGATTGATTGATTGATTAACTGATTGTTATAAATCATATTTTGCTGTGAAAACATAGGAACAGCAGTTTTGGATGTTTTCAGATTCTTTGTTTACGAGTTAACAGAAGAATGACTTGTTCCTCCCACAAACTTTTTTCTTTCTTAAACACTCAAAACAAACTGGATGAACTAAACCTCCTCTTGGTTCTGTTCATCAGTGATTCTCTGAGTTGAAATTCAGCAGAAAACTGTGTTTTTAATATTTTTTTTTAGACATCTGCTGAAGGACAGGAAGCTGAATGACTAAACAGATGCTGTGGAGGTTTGACGCTCGCTTTTTTTGGTTTTCCTATAAATATCACTTAACCGTAACAAATCTAATATTGGTCAGAAAGACGTTCGCAGTCCCCCGTTTGTGACTGACCTTGACCGTTTTACACTGTTGCCATGGTAACAAATGAGATGAAGAAAATGTGCTGCGACTGAAAATGTTTTTCCTGACGCCGAGAGCTGAAATCGATCTCCTGTAATGCATGAAAATGGCAGTGAAGAAGAGTGTGTGTGTGTGTTTCAGTGTGTGTGTGTGTGTGTTCACTCTACCTGAAAGGGACTCTGGCTGTTGTAGTTCTTCACTTCTTTGTCAGCTCCACGAACCAGCAGCACTCGGGCACAGTTATCCTGAGGAGGAAAAAAGTCAAAAAAAGAAATGAATGAAAGAAAGAAAACATGCGAAACAAACAGTGAAATCCTTTAATTCTGCTACTTTTTTGGAGGAAAAAGCCTCTTTAGCTTCCAGTGACATTAGCAGAATTTTTTCCAAAAGCAGAAGAAGTCAGCGGAGAAGAAACTGATGAGTGAGGCTGAATGTCTGAACATCCCAGCATGGACACAAGGAAAGAGGGAAAAGAGGGGAAGAAGAACAGAAACATCTACTACCTTTGTGAGGAAACGGAGCTTCACTCGCTGTTAAGTGTGGATCTATTGCTCCACTCAAAGAGAAAGAGGGAGTGAGAGTGAGAGAGAGAGAGAAGAACAGAGAGATGGAGAGTGCTGAGGGGTTTGAATCTACTGCACAGATCGCCCACAAAGTGCTCAACCACGCATGTACCGTGCACACACACACATGAATATAAATACTTTTTTTAGACCCACAATAAGCTATTGAGAGTTGGAAAAAACCGCTGCGAGTCTCACACAGATACTGATACACAACCATGAATCTGTGCTGCTGCTGCTGCTGCCGGCTTCACACACACGCTTCTGCAAAATTTTGACATTTTAGGCATTTTATTTTAAGAAAGGCATGAGTGTGTTATTTTTACTCCTGGATGTTTCCATCTGGAGCGCAGAAATCCCACCACGTTTCCTCTGTAGATGCTACATTTACTGTATAATGAAGCTAAAAATAAATAAATAAATGAAAATGTGTGACATACATCAGAAGGAAAAGCATTTTGGCTTTTGAATATTTGAATATCATTAGAAAGAGACACAAACAGAAATGTGGGCGCTGGAGAAACAGAGCAGTGCAACGTGGGAAAGGTCAGATCGTAAATATCCAGGATGCTGAGGATGATCCAGGATGCTGTGGCTCGGAAACCATGGAAACTTCAGCTTCAAATGGATTTCTCTTGTGCTTTTCATGTCGTGTTAGCGAGTGTAGATCACTGATGGAGAAGATGACAGTTGAAGTTCAGAGGAAGATTCTCACATATTCCCAACAGAAGTTTTCAGCTTCCTGTGTTTTTATTGAACATTCTGCGCTGAAATCTGCTCGGAGGACTCGATCAGTCCAGAACGAGTGAGAACTCATGCATATTTATGATGCACAGTCGGCTACAACGGCCCAATAACAGAGGAAGTTACATCAACCCCCTCAGTTTCACACATGAAACCATCATGATCTTCTTCCATGCTTCAGCTCTCCAGCTTGGAACGGTGAGATGGAAGTGTTCAATATTTTTATGATCATCAACAAAACTCAATAAATACAAGAAAACAGGAATTAATTGATCCTGATAACGAAGCCCGTCTGTGTTTCTTCTTCCTCTGTGTCATAAAGTGCCATTATTGTCCAAAAACTATAAAAACTCAATACTGTTAAATCATCTCACATGTTCCTTCATTACCACAAACACACACTTTGTTTATTTTGACTCAATCGCACACACACACACACACACACATCATCGTGCTGCCACAAACACTCACTGAAACATAAAATGTGGATCAATCTGCTGCTGAAAACAGTCCCTAACAAATGCACCATTTCCTGCTGTTTGAGTAAAGTTTGATAGAAACCTGAGAAATCAGCTGTTTTTTGATATTTTCAAGCCTTAAAAAAAACAAAACCAAATACTAATGAGTTGTTTCAGAGTTGGGTTTGGATTTATTTTCCTATTCAGTAGAAATCAGTGGATTTTCGGCCAAACATTGTTGGAAAATCTAAGAGTATGAACAGACAAACACAGTGTTTTAGGTATTTTTTCACAGGATTTGCTGAGAATAAAAAATACAATAATAGCAGCTTTATCCTTTAGGAATCTATTTTTTATTAAAAGCTTTAAAAAAGACTCTTCACAGCTGCGTTCACTGACACAGATTTCACACCTACAACTTTCTCCAACTTTTGCGACGCTCTGTGAAATAAACAATAGAAGCTGATGTGAAAACTCTTTTTTTCAGAAAGGTCAAGAGAAAACGCTTCCTTCTCTGAAGAAATGAAATGATCTTAAGTGGAACTTAACTTGCTGCTGTTATTTTAAATGCTCAGTGGGCAGTTTTAGTTTCGAAGCTGCTCTCTGCTGGACTGACCAAACTCTGAGGGCAGCATGTTAAATGGTCTCAGATGATTGGCTGTATGAACGAGTGTTTGAGGCTGCTGACCTTCAGCTGAGAGTGAACTGCTCTTTGAGAGGAAAAACTCCAGTTTTTCCACATTTACTGTCAACAAAGTTCATGAAAAGACCAAAACCATCAGTGGGTTTGATCGTCTCTCAGTGCAGCTGCTCGCCGTGGTTTTAGCTGAAGTAGGAAACCTTTGTTTGGGACTATTTTCAGTGGTGGATGAATAAATATTTCACACATGTTCATGGTAATAAAGAAACATGACGCCCAGTGCAACAGAGTGGCTTAATGATGTGTTTTTAATGAGCTTCAATGGAGATCAATGGTGGAGAAAACTGAGATGTTTTAAACTCTGGAATCATTAAAAATATGTCTTCTTTTGATCAATATGATCAATTCATTGCTGGTTCGAAGCTGCACATGGACTTTGTTAATGATGAAAAAAAAGGACCTATCACTTTAAGACATTTAAAATGGGAAAATTAAGAGAAATTTGGTGGAAAATAATGTGGCTCCTACAATATTAAATGTTGGGTCAAGAAATTAATTAGAAACAAAAATGCAAGAAAAGATTTTCATGTTTAAAAAATAAAAAATATTCACCATAAAGTCACATATCACACATAACATTTAAGATGAAAGCTGTCCACATCAAAAAATGGACAAAAGTTAATGACTCTCGTCAGAAAACGTTTCATTATTTTTCTATTAAACACATTCAGAGGTAAACGGTGACGCGTTGGTTCGGTCGTTCTTCAGGGAATCTACAACATCAGAATATCAAATACACGAGTGTGATAAACAACATGTGAGGAGAATTTCAAAGAATCCATCTCATGGGAAAAAAGAACAAAGACCCTGCAGGGTGCAAAGAGAGCAGGAGGAGAAACATCAGCAAACATCAGCAAACACACATGAGCAGGATGAACGTGAGCAAACAGCGTTTAAGGCTGTTAAATCAGCTAAAACATGTGTTTATCTGAACCCAAATATGACTGACTGTTATCCTCAACTTTACAGCCTTTCTGGACTTAAAGGTGTTTTTTTAAAATGAGGAAATTCTCATTTTTAACTTCCCAAAGGACTTGAAACGTAATTTGCTCCTTTCACAATTTCTTCATTACATTGAGACAAGTAGAACATTTTAATCCAAACCAGGCGCAGACGAATCACACAGATTCTGGTGTTTCAGTGAAGAAACTGTCCAAGTCAACCATCCAAAACCTGATAATATGCACATCGTTAACATTATTTTTAAGGGAAATAGTCAAATTTAACGTATAAATTTAAATCTTAAAGCAGATAATACTTAAGAACCGATCAGGAAATATAATTTCAATTATATATATATTTATAGAACATAAGAAAAAGGATGATCAACCATCTAGAAGGTAAATGTGAATCAGCTCAGGAAATAATAATATCTGAAAGCTAAATGACACTTAAAATAGTTTTAAGTGAGAATTTTACATTAAATCCAGAGGAGCTTAAGTGTTTCAGCTCAGCTGTCAGTTTTACAATCCATTTGTTAATATTTCAATTTCATTTAATCCAGAGCTTCTTCCTTTTCACAGAGGATCTCCTGTATTATTGCTCATCAGAATTTAATTTTCAAACTTCATCTGCATGTTTTTCCCTCACAGACGGCGGCGACTTTCAGTTCTGTGATTTTGCTCCACATTTCTCCCATTTTTTCACGACAGATTTGACAGAACTGGCTTAGCAAACTTAAAATAGTAGCAGGTCATTTCAGCAGTGGTGTGTGTGTTCTCATTCACATAACACACACAAACACACACTTCCTGCTGCTCACCTGGTTGTATAGGGCACAGATGTGTAGAGCCGTGTTTCCCGAGGCGTTCTGGGCGCTCATGTCTGCTCCGTAGAACAGCAGATGCTCCAGGTGCTGCACATGACCGTGACGGCAGGCCTGCACACACACACACACACACACACACACACACACACACAAGAAGTTCACTGTCAAATAAAGCTTTAAATGCTTCCACTACACTAAAGTTGCAGTAAGACGTCTTTAACACTAGATGTCAGTGTGCTGCAGAGGAGATGACATGAAGCTGTAGCCTCAGTTTGAACCCACTCGAATAAAGATGGAAGGATGGATGTGTAAAACAGAGTGAGAGAACAAGTGCACGTTTGTTTTTACCAAAGCAGAGAGTTAATTTAAAGAAGCAGGAAGTTGTTGCTTTTATAAACCAGTTTCCTCTAAAAAACGGCTTTAATTTTTTGCTGTTTAGATTGGAGGGAGATTATTTTAAGGCCTTTTTTCAAAGACTGAGAGATTTGTGAAGAGAAGATAGAGTCATTTTAATGAAAGGCTTCTGTCTGTCTGTCCACAATCTGTCTGTCCATCTGTCCTACAACAATTATTCGATTGATGTCACACTTGATGAGTGTATCACTGCTCCTCAGACCTACAGACCTTCCTTTTATTTATCAGTAGAGCAAAAGCACATCCAGAAACAAACACACATGCAGGTGATGCTTCAAAAGTAACACACATGAAAAAAAGTATTTTTCATAAGAGAAAAGAACTTTTCATTTTCCATTTTAACAACTCTACTTTTTCTCTTTACTATAGTTAATTTTTCAGTCAGTAATCTGCATTTTATTTCACTCAGTTTACTAAAAACCGTCATTATGACTCTGCTGTCTCTAAATGAAGAGCGAGCTCAGAGGAGCAGCTGCACCCATGATGCCGAGTTGTCAGCCGCCTGAAAGAAAAAGGAAGCACCACCTGTCTCATGGCCACAATGGGACGATGACAGAGACGAAACCAGAACAAGACGCAGCCTGCAGTGACAACAGCTGCCAACATCTGGCCACAGCTTTACACAGACATCTGCATGATGAAGGGTTTGCTGTGAGATCTCTGCTCTTAAAACACTCCTCCTCCTCCTCTTCCTCCACAAGCTCACTGAAGCTGCACAGACTGGAGATGAAACTGTGGTCAGCTAGCAAACGTTAGCTGTGTTCAGATTTCAGTAACTTAAACTGTAGCTGCAGCGCTGCGATAGGCTTTTACATCCAAAAAGATGGAAACATGGTAATTAACTTTAAAATTATGCTAAAATGGAAAGTAACTTGTACTTTGAGTAATTTATTCAGCAGCAGGTTTCTCAAGTTGTAATTTTCACTTTTACTTCAGATCGG
>JAPZDV010000001.1:29560477-29570927 GCA_029814665.1 Acanthurus lineatus
GGCTGCAACGGACCCGACCCCCCTGCACCCCCCCCCGGCTGTCCACCATCCAGCCCCCCCCCCACCACCCTTCTGAAGTGGAGAAAGCATACAATGCAGGACTCTGGCTCCTGTGAATCAGAGAGGATTATGGGCGCTGTGCCGTGGCATTCAGGAAGTGTGTGTGAGTGTTTGCAGCTGGATGTGCCGCTCAGCCGGCGACAGCAACCCTGCGTCTGCGATAAAGGCTGAAGGGATGAGCAGTCTGCGAACTCTGCCTCGCCATAATCCCCTCGCCTGGCGTGGAGCGAGCACAGGCGAGGAGCGGGAGGCTGAGGGGTTGAAGGTACAGTATACAGAAGCAGATGTCTGGCATCTGGCTCGGCTGTTTGGACTGATACGGCCTCTTTCCCTCTGCTGCTTTATTGCAGAGGCAAATTTCCATCTGCTGCCATTATTGCTGCTCCTCAGCCATCAACGATATGTGAAGCTTTCAGGGAGCTGGGGGTCGTTTTCTCTTCAAGGTGGGGGAGACGAGAACGTGCTGCACGTGGGTGAGAGTTCATGTTGCATCTCAGTTCAATTTGTGTGTTTTTGTTTGTTATCTCTAACAAATAAAAGCATGTCAGATAACAAAATAAGAGCATGAATCGCAGTCTTTCACGGCTCGTTAATGATACTTTCTTCTTCACTGGTTAAACTCAGTTAAAGGCCGAGACGGTTAAAGGAAAATTCCAGCAAGTTTCTTGTTGGATTTTAGCGGTTTCTAGATGTCGAGCTCGTTTGATCCAGATGTTTCATAACCTGCAGTGTTTCACAAACACGCACATGAATGTCGAGTGTTTTTGAACGTCTCATTCTGTCTCAAGCGTGTGAACATGGAGACCGAAGCAGCTTTCCAGAGTCCTCAAAGCCTTCAATCCTGCTCCAAGAGCTCAAAGCAGCAGTCTTCAGAAAACTAGCCTGCTTGTTTAACCTCCAGTCTGCCATTGTGTCCAATCTTTGAGTCATTAGCAAAAGAGCTCTGCAAAGATGGCGTCTCCATCTGGACGTAAGAGCCGCGTTCTGGCATGAAATGAGAGGGGAGACGGGTGAGAAAGAGAAGCTCGTTTGAGGAGGAGAGTCTGAAGACGAGCGAGGACACGGAAGCATGTGGGGAAAAGGAAATGCAACCACTCCCTGCATCTGTCCGTCCTCCGATAGCTTCAGTTTTTGGAACGTTTTCATGGCCTGAGATGAGTTTGTAGCGTCAGTTTGATGCTGTAAACTGAAGGTTTGTTCGACCAGAGAAAAGTTAAAGAAGCCGTTTAACTTTGAGGAAGTCTGTTGTTTTCTTTCCTGTCAATAAGATGAGATGATCAGTGCAACATGTCAGTGAAAGCTGGATTCAGGAGGCGATTTAACTGAACTTAGCATGAAAACAAGGAGCAGGAGGACAAAAGTTTCCTCAAAACGTTTCTATGAAAAGGGTCAGATTGTCTCCTGATTATCTCATAGATTTTCATTAAAATAAAGGTCTGCTAAGCTGCCGTGCACAGACAAAAGAGGAAACGTTCTTATGCTGCAGCTTCAGTTTAAAAGCACTTAAATGTAAAACATGAGTGAACTTTTATGATAAAATAACCACTGGAAGTACACTATTAAAAAAACGGACTTATTCTTGTGATTTCTCGCGAGTGCATCAGTTTGAAGTTTTGCAGGGAGGAAGAAAACGAAACAGTGAGCAGGTGGATGAAGCAAGTGGATGAAGCAGGTGGATGAAGCAGGTAGATGAAGAGCTGCAGGCTTCACACCTGCCAGGTAACCAACTCTGTCGGTTTCACTTCGCTCTGTCCGTCTGCAGGCTCATGCAGCGTAACATCAGATGCTCAGAGGACGAAGGAAAAAGGCCGACAGTTTGTTCAGCTGAAAGAAATCTCTGTCCTGTTGTGTGAAACTGAACTGCTGTTACCTTCAGAAACTTCAGGTGATGACTGCAGGTGACTGTGATTTACACCTGATATCTGTTTTATTTGGAAACAAACATTCGGTTTAATGTTGAGTTACATGTTGTAACTGACTACAGTTACCAACAGAAAGTTACAACATGTAACTGTTTGTCTGTCTGTCAGAATAAAACAAATGAGACGTCTCATCAGTGAGTCTGAAGCTGTTGGATTGTGTGTTTCTGAACTTCAGACAGTCAGCTGCTTCAGGCCGCTATGCTAAGCTACGCTAATCGCCTCCTGGCTGCAGCTCCAAACTGTGTGAATTCTCCAATAACTCGTGACAAGTGAGTTAGAAACGTACGATCCAAAATGTCTTACAGTGAACCGATTTTTACTGAAACTGAAAGCAAAAATCTTTTTAGCGTCATATGAAAAAACAAAGTCACTGGTTGGTTGTGATCTCTTTCTAATACATCCAATGTTCTGACTGCCAAAGCTGACTTCTGTGTCACAGTGTGTATCGTTCACGTGCTGTGTGTGTGTGTGTGTGTGTGTGTGTGTTTGAATTATTCAGCTGAGTTTTATTTCCAAGTGAAGTGTGTGACTCAGTCATGTGATCAAGTGGCACCGCTGAGTGCTCGGTGCTGAATGTGGAATCAGGAGCATTAGTGCATACATGTGAGAGAGCTTAGAGCACATGTGAACACACACACACACACATGAACACACACACATGCACACACAGGCTCAGGCGCGCACACACACACACACACACACACAGGCACAGGAGTTATAAGTACATGGCTAATTACTTTAAAGGGTCATGAGGTCATCTCTGGGTTAACACTGAACATTGAGGATCCAACCCAACTGGATACACACACACACACACACACACATGCACACACACAGATGCACACACACACACGCACACACGCATACACACATCCACCAGGTGTGTAGATTTAGTTTACAGTAGAGAAAACATTCATGTTGACACACATTTTTCCAACAACTCAATGGAAAGATGTAATGAAATTAGTTTAAGCTCCAATAATCAGAAGTGAGAAGAAAAGAGGATTAAATAATTAACCATTTGAATAATTTGTTAAAACAAAAGGTAAAGAAAAGAAATGATTAAAAAAAAAGAATAAAGCAGATGTTATGTTGTTAATGTGTCTGATTTGGACAGGAAATATTTTTATATTTGAAAAACGAGCTAAACTAATAAAAAAGCACAAAAAGTGAAGGAAGGCATCATTTTCTTTTAGAGTTTTCAGGAAGTTCTTTTGCAAAGTGGCAACAAAATGCTCTGAAACAGCTGCTGAAGTCTTTGTGGTAACATGTTCCATCACAAATAAAAGAGATGTGATTAAATGAACATTTAAACAGAGAATCAGAAGCGACGGCATGGATGGAGAGTCGGGCTGAAGGAGGGAGACCCAGGAGAGCGAGGCATCAGGTGGCTCTGCAAGCAGCCGCCATGCCAACTTCCTGTCTCCTCCCCTTTCTGCTCCTCTGTTTACTCCTGCCAACATGTGAGGAGGAACTATCGAACTCACGGTGCCGTCATGGACATGCAGTGTGCAGCTATCTGGAACAGTTTCCATCTCCTGAGGGAAAACACACATCACATGAGGAGCTGCAGCACAAAGCTGCTGCTGATGAAACTACTGTACATGCAGAGGAGGCGCGGCCAGCTGCTCCTCCTCGGGGAGGCGCAGGGAGGCCCGGCTGGTCTTTGATGATAAACCTTTACATCCAAATCAGTTCTGGGAAGGACAGTAAAGCAACATCCACCCACAGCTGCAGTATGGAGGCTGTGTGATCCGGGGAGATGCAGCTCCATGAGCGCAGCCTGCAGAGCTGCAGCGGTTAGCGAGGAGCGATGCATCACGCTGGAAGTGTGGCACACCTGGGGCTTCATTATCAGCCACGGTGTGCAGCCAATGAAGGCCAGGGGCTGCTGTGTAAATAAAAGATTAAAAATCCCCACTGTTGAGATTAATAAAACATACAAAGCACTCAGAGAATCCAGTGTTACAGCTGTGTTGTTGTTATCCACTCTCACATGTCAGGCCCGACACGTTCAATGTTACTGTTTAAAGCAGGAAAAATGAGATGAAGTGATGCTCAGAAATGCTTTTTAAATAGTTAAAAGTTGTGACCAAAACATTAATCTGAGTGTTGCTCATGTTTTTTGTTCAGTAGCATTAAAAATAATTAGTAAAAATGTCTTGATACTGAGTCTTACTTGGCAACATTTTAGTGTTTATGTACAAAAAGAGATGTACTGTGTTGTAGCTCCTTTGTTAAAGATGCTGACAGATGAAGTTTCCTAACATTCAGAGGAAGCAGACCAGCTATTTTCTTGTCTTCAGTCTTTATGCTAACAAGCTAACCAGCTGCTGGCTGTGGCCTCATGTTTAACCTCAGTGCATTAATGGAATCAGTCTTCCCGTCTGTCTTCACACCGGAGGATGAAAGTAAATGTCTCATAACGTCAAACTTGTCCTTCAATTTTAGAGAAAAAAAAAGTATTTTGTATTCGAGCTCAGTGTTCCATAAACTGTTGACAAACCAAACAGAAGCTCTGGTTGCATGTTTGTGTTCAAGTGGCACATTTTGCATGAGGTCTGGACCTGAGAACGGCATGCATTATGCATTGTTTGCTTTCTGCTTTTCATCTCCTCACCATCCATTTACATATTAATGGAAAAAAAACGAGAGGAAAAGTGCAACGTGTTTAATCAATCATTTACTTTCTCCTCCGGGTCTCCGCATGTTTTTATCCTGTCATCTGTTTCACACAGGAAGCTTCAGACGATCTTCACAAAAACACACACACATGAATATTACAGATCGATAGAAATGACGCCATCTTGTTCAGAATCGAGCGATGCTGCTTCCACGTGAGCAGCCGTCTCTCCTCCGTCTCTCCTCCGTCTCTCCTCCGTCTCTCCTCCGTCTCTCCTCCGTCACTCCACAGACTCTTGTGTCTGCACAACGGTTATTTACAATCACACATCCCTCCCTGAAAACACACCACACTCATACAAACCCCCCCTTTAAACACACACCTCCACCCACGCACGAGTCCACAGTATATATCAACCCCCCCTCACGTCGCCCACTCAGCATTCACACACCTCGGTGTGTTAAAGAGACGACGGCGGCACGTGAGGCCGGTTGGCGAGAGCTCGCTCGAAGGTGCAACATGTGACATTTTAACACCAATTATGATCCATTTTTTTTAAAAGGTCAGACGAGAACAGCGAGCTGGATGTAGTTTAAACCGTGCAGTGATTCTACACGAGTGTACGGCAGTACGCTGAGTGTTAGATAAAGGACGTGAAACTGATCCCAGAACAGGACGAACTCAGGTCGCTCAGGTGAACATCTGGATTCCCAACAGCTGCACCTGAAGACTCCTGCAGATTATAAACTCTGCACTTCACACTGCGACCCGTCAGCTCAGACCGGCTCAAAACTACTGACCACATTTTTAAGTGAGGAATTAAATGTCATTGGTGCTAAAATGCAACATAAAGCAGCTTTGAGTGAAACTGTTTGAATGAAAATGGAAATGAGTGAAAGATTTGTGCGAGAAGCTGATTTAAGCACCACAGGAAGCCTCCAGCAGACTCCAGCAGAAGATAATTTCACATGTCTGCTGAGAGCATTCAGCGCTTTAAATTGTAAATCTCGCCACATTATTTATACACAGATGGAAGTGATAAAGACGCGTGAAAGCAGGATGGGAGTTATCATAATAAAGGCAGAAAACAGTGGGACTTCTCATGAGTTTCTCTAAGATGAAATCAAAATGAAACTGAAGAGTCTGAGCTGAAGCTTCTGCACTTCGTCCTTCAACAAAGCTGCTCACATCTTTCCAGCAAGCTAACAGAAAAACCTCACACAGCCTCACACAGTTAGAATAAAACCATCAGGGTTTGTTTCAGGCAGAAATACTAATTTGTGCCTGTGAGGGAAGTTTAAAGCATGAACTTTTGTAGGTGGAGAAGTCAGAGAGGAGTGGAGGTTTCACTCACAGTCCACATCCCTGTTTGTTTTAACGCGTGCTGAAGATGATAATGAGCCCGAGCTGAGACGCCATGCAGGGTCTCTGCACCATGAAAGCTTCTCCTGCAGCTCTGCTTCATAAACACTGCGGTCTGCTTCGCTTTTCCTGTGAACCAGCTGCCAAAAAAAAGCTCTCAGGCTGTAAACGAGGCTATGAGGTGTCAGAGAAACCATCATTCATCCTCCAGTGCATCCAAACAACAACATCAGCTCCTCGTCCTCCTCAGATACTCACCGTCTGCTGCAGGTCGGGGATGAGGACGCGGACGACCAGCGAGTTGGTGTGGATGTCGTCCATGCGGCTCTGCGATGGCTCGGCCGTGGCCCTTATGGTCTCGTAGATGGTCTCTTCTCTGGAGCTGTCGGAGGCGCAGTCGTCTGAGTAGTCGGAAAAGCTCTGGGCCATCTCATCCTCGCTGGAGGTGGGGCTCCGGGGCATACTCAGCAGGCCCGGCGGATTCAGCTGGAACACATGAGGGGGGGGGAAAGGTCAGAACCGCCGCACAAACTCAAACCAGTCATTAGAGGAAACAGACATTAAGGTTTAAACATTCCCTCTGCTCCTTTAAGGCACCTTTGGACTTTACAGAGCCGCCGAAGATGCAGCTTGTTAGTTTGTTAGTTTATCTTCATCTATTTTGTACTCACATTCTGCAGGAAACCACCGCCCCCCCCCGCCAGAGATTAATGCGACTGCAGCTCCTCTTAAAAGGTTGCTCTTCATTATGGTTTTAATGTATGAGGGTAAAAAAAAACTGCACCTGCGAGCATTCGGACCAAAAACCAAAAGTCCTTGTCCTTAAAAAGGCGGCGGGCCGAGCGGCTGCACTCTATTAAGCCGAGGCGTCGACATGATTTATGAGCCTGCAAATGAAACGGCCAACATCCCATCAGTCACTGTGGGGGGGCCGCGCTCTCCTCGCTGACCTGGAGAGAATCAAGACCTTTAAAATAACCTGAATATCGAATCTTTTTCATCTTAAAACCCTCGTATGAGGCATCAGCTCGCAGGGACTCGAGGACTCGTTGACTGAATATTAATCTCAGATTTGCATGCCTGCAGATGTTTGACCTTAAAGGCGGTGAAATGGCAGTTAAACAGCGTCGGCTCGCCTGCTCGGAAAGAGTAATGAGCTGCGTTACAGTTACTCCACATTAAATGAAGTTTGCACTCAGAAAACGTATCAAACTAAAACCACAGTAACATGGTGACGGCATGTTTCCACATCAGAGCTGCTTCCTGCCATCAAACCGACGAAAAACATCCGAGTCGATCAAACTGTCAGTCAAACACGTAAAACAGGCAAAACATGGGAAGTTGATTTCAGGCTGTTAAACGAGAAGCTGTGTTTTCTTCTCACGGCACCGAAACCAGTCTGACACAAAAACACACAAACAGAAACACACAAACATGAGCGACGGACGACAACAAACAGCCGAACTGATGCAGAAAACATCTGCATGATGTGTTAAAGAAGAAGAGACTGAACTCGGCCGATAAATAAAGTTTTAGTTTTCATGTGTGGAGAGTTTTGGTGAAATCGCTCAGGGATTGATCATATGTGTGTGTGTGTGTGTGTGTGTGTGTGTGTGTGTGTGTGTGTGTGTGTGTGTGTGTGTGTCACACAGTGACTCAAACAAAAAGGTAGACTCTCTTACTCTCACACAATCACTCTCTGATGGATCAACAGGACAAACAAACACTGATGATGAACTGTGTCAGTGGTTGTCAAAGTGGGGGGGTGAGTCCCACTGATGGGCCGCGGGGCTGCTGCAGGGAGGGTCGAATGAGGGAAAATATGAGTTAGTGTAAATTATGACAGAAAAATAAAACTTTATTTTACTAAAATCTGATTTGGATTTGAGAAGTTTAACTTTTTAACTCGCTGCCTCCCGCCATTGTTATTGGTCGATAAAAGCTGTTGGGTGGGGAGCCGTTAACTTCCATTTTCTAAAGGGGGCGGGGGGTTAGAAAAAGTTTCAAAACCATTGAAAGTCTTTTTTTTTAAATTTCTGATGGAAAAATCTGCATCCTCCCTCTGTTTGTTGTTCTTCCAAACTGAAAATCTTTGGGTTTTGGACCATTTTTGAGGAATGTGACAAACATTTTTTAATGTTTTCTGATATTTTTTTGATTATTCAGACAACTAAAATAAACTCTGGTTGCTGCCCTGCACAGGTGAAGAATTTTTAAAAGTTTTGTTTTTTGAAATTATATATTATTTGACTTTAAAAAAGGGTTTAAAAGTATCATCTGGCTGACACAGATGTTTCTCAGTGCAACACAAACTTAAAGCATCCAAAACACAGAGAGTCCAGAAACTAATCGTCGTGCTCGAGATGAAACATCCTTCCTTCTCTTTCCTGTTTGGATGCAACATCATGAACACAATCACTTCTCTTCATCAGCGATGAAGGACGAGAGCTGATCCATTCTTCACTTTCCAGCCAGAGGACCCTTAAGTGTTTGTCTTCATAAATGAGAAGCTCTTCAATCAGGAGGAACCGGCGGAGAACAGATGAGACGTTTCCTCCGTGGAGCCGTTTGAAAAGGTCCGGGCCGAGTTTCAGTCCGCGTGTCGGCTTCCAGCATCGACGGCCGAGCTGCTCGCCGTCGTGGCGTCGTCCCAAACACCTGAACGCTGCAGGTGTGAGTGTTTCCTGACAGCAGAAGATAAGAGCTTCCATCTCCATCAGCTTCTTCTGCCGTTCGTCCTGATAACGGACAGATTTCACTGTTTTCACTCGGTGTGACGACGCGAGAAAGGGATGAAAAAAGGATGAGAATAATTGAAAATAAATAGAAGCTGAGTGTGTGACGTTTTTATACGAAGAAATTCAGAAAAGTGCCAGTTTTCTCATCAGTTCTGGTTTATTGGAGCTTTTTTTTTCGCACATCTTCTCTTCTGGCCTCCTGCTGAAGACTTCGCACTTTCATTTGTATGATTTTCTTCGGTGCTTTTTCAATCAGCATGTGGTCAATTACTCGAGTACTCCGTGTTCTTTACAGCGTCATATGAAGTGTGTGTGTGTGTGTGTGTGTGTGTGCAAACACATGCATGTGTTTCTGCCTGAGTGTCAGCACACAAACACACACACACACACACACACACACACATCTGTGCTCATAACGTGGCGTAATAACACATTAAGTGTTTAAATGTAGTGACACAAACTAGATGCAAATAAACAAGTAATTTACTGAAACAACTGATGATTGTTGGCGACAATGAAATTACTATTTTCCTTTTTTTTTGACAACAGCGAAACAATTTTCTTGTCTGATAAAAATCAGAAACTGGCTTTTTTTCGATGCTCATGACGCACAAGACTCAGGTGACATTAAAAAAAAATTCCAAATGAGTCAGAAACTTGAAGAAAATCAGCGAGAAAATTTAAAAAATCAGGATAAGTTTTGGGTTTGTAGAAGTTTTGTTTTCTGCTCTTCTGTGAGTTTTTACCTGCAGATTTGACTCTGATAAATTCAAACAGTTTGTGAAACGTGATGATAGATGATTTTTGATATTATATAAGTGTGTTGTATTCAAACACAGAAAAAACAACTCTGCTGTTTTTGAGGCCCTGGGTTTTGCCTCTCAGGCTGAAATCAGCTTGCCTTGATGCTCTGATTGGTGGAGCCTGTTGTGACCACATGTAGCCTGAATTAACAAAAAAAAGGATAAAAAACCAGTCAAAATAGCAAGAATGTTATAAAGTTTAATAGAACAACTGAAATTTAATTCAAAAAATTAAATTCCAGACCTGATTCAAAAGCATTAAGATGAAAGAGAACAGATTCACTTTAAATCTCCACCTGATCTGATCTGATGGTTCTGTGGAAAATCATTTTAACCAGCAACAGTTAAAAACTAAAAACTAAAAACTAAAGACTAAAAACTGAAAGCGAAAGCTGCAACCTGAAAGTTTTCTTTAGTTCTTTGGTGTTTAAAGTGAGGAGACGTAACAGGTTTAAAGAGATTTGTTTGCTTCAGAGCTTCGATGAGTCTAAACAAACTGGGTCAGTGAATGAAATCCACATTTGTGTTCAAAATATTAGTTTATCGTTAACTCATTAAAACTTCAGATAATTCAAAGCGAACGAACGACATGAACGGATAAAAGTGTAAGTTATCAGTCATGAATGCAGCGTGGAAGCAGGAAAAAACTGTGACTGCTACGCTAACAACAAAGGAAACACCTCGACCAGGTGAGACTGAGGACCTGCACAACTCTGCTTACAACTTCCTGTCAGGGAAGCAAGACAGCCAATCAAGAGACAGAGGCTGGCAGAGGGGCGGGATGTCACAATATATCCAATTATTACTAGGGGTGTAACGATATATCGATCTGGATCGATATATC
The DNA here is from genome assembly GCA_029814665.1 of Acanthurus lineatus. NCBI lineage: Eukaryota > Metazoa > Chordata > Actinopteri > Acanthuriformes > Acanthuridae > Acanthurus > Acanthurus lineatus. The sequence continues at coordinate 29,570,830 of JAPZDV010000001.1, forward strand.
GATTTGTTAAGCAGCGATCCGATCAAATCGATGGAAACTCAAAATATCGATAAATATCGTCACCTTTAAGATAAGCCTTTATTTTGAAATTCCGACCG
>JAPZDV010000001.1:29571027-29593632 GCA_029814665.1 Acanthurus lineatus
AGGAAAGACGGGTCAACAGACAAAACACGTGCAATATGCAAGAAATGTCGTTATGAGATAAAATACTCAGGAAACACAACAAACTTGGCCGGGCACCTTTAAAAGTAACACAGTATTGACCTTCATGCTAGCGTTAGCATTGCTGTAGATCAATGCAGTAGATCTGTGTTAAATGTGAACATAATATCGTCTTAAATTGATCGAAGGCCCCTGAATCGAAATCGAATCGAAATCGAATCGTGGCTTTGTGATATCGGCAAATATCGTATCGTCGTCCAAAGAATCGATATAGTATCGTCATGAAACTGATGATTTACACCCCTAATTATTACTTCTCAAGGAGGGAGGACGTCAAATGTCAAACATACTGACAAAATTACAAACTACTGAAGCTGAAGAAACAAACAGTACCTGGACTTGTTGCCGAGTTACGGACAAAAACAATAAAATAAAAACAGAAACGATAAAATAAAAAATCTGCTGAATATTCAGAAGAACATTTTTGTTTTAGGAAACTTATCAAGACTGTTTCAACAAAACCTACACACTTTAATACAAGGCTCCCGTGTGTGTCAACAACATAATCATTACAAACCACCAACACACACACACACACACACACACACACACACAGCCATGAAAATGCTGATTTGTGAGCTGTGATTATCGGCGCTGCGGTGGGATTGTCAGAGGAAACTCAGTAATGAGACACATTCTTCTCACTCACATGCAGCGCTGAGCTTCACCGCTCAGTCTCTGCAAATCCTGACGCTGCGTCCCACCGCCGCCGCCGCCGCCGGCATCAGAGCCAATCAGAGACGCCCATAATGCCTCCCTGTCACACACAGCGATAATTATCAGCTCATTAACATGCTAATTCATTCATGGACGATGCATCTTCAACTGAAAAGCGAAGCAGACCTGCCTGAAGACATGCGACGGCTTAAAAACCACAAACACAGATCATTTATGCGACGAGTTTCATGGTGTTTATTCTTTATTCTGACTGTAACATCCGATAACTGTGAGTTTAGTTACAGAGAGCTGTGATTTAAATACTGCGAATGTTTATCTCCTGCAAGGTTAGAGTCTTTTTAAATAGATGGAAACAGTTTCAACATATTGACAAAATTTAAATGACTTGTCGCCTTCAGTGGATCTTGGACGACGTCCCCCTCCCACTCTGAGCTGTTCGAGTGCAGGAGGACGTTCAAACTCCACAGGAAGTGACTCCTGCCTTTGCACCTCCTCCATCAGAGTGTCGAGCACTTGAACGCAGCACGCCGGCCGTTTAAACTGACAGACACGATGTCATGATGTAATTTAACTTAAACCGACTTCACAGTGAGAAAAAATATGTGTGTTTAACTTTGAAATAATCTCATAATCTCTGACATTACACATTTAAAACTTCTATTTCAATGAGTATTTAAATATTTTTAACACTGAAGTTTTATATGCAAGGTCGAGTTCAAACATCTTTATTGTCCCATGAGGGTGACTGGTTTTACAGCAAGTCATTCAAATACAAAAGACAGAAACAAAAGCTCCTTGAATGACGTTTCTGAACAGCTTATAATATTGTAGTACGATGCACATATGTCAAATATGTTTATATAACAATTCCACATACTTCTACTCTTTACTTTTTTATATGTGTTGCATTATAAAATATAATATGCTGCACATACATTTTACATACTCTTGTTTTTTAGTCTCTCTTTGCTTTAATTTCGCTTGGCTGATCCATATTTCTGCTGCAGACTGATGTGTTTACATCATATTTCTGATGTCTGATATTTTTTGCGGTGACTAAACTGCAGCATTGTTTTAGATTTGAGGTAAAAACGTCTCGCGCGGTCAGAAGTTGGATGGCGTCTCGTGGTTCAGGCTGATTTTTCGGGGGTCTGATGGTTTTTCGTGCTGATGACTGACTGGCAGTTTGCAGCAGATTGCACCATTTCAGCAACTTTTCCAGATGGGCCCCCATTAGCCTGATTCTGCCGCGGGACGCCGTGACATCTCTCAGGTTTCTAATGTGCGACGCCATCAAATCAAGGGAACTTCTTTCAAGGCCGAAATGCACTCGTTGGCTCCGAGCACCTTCACTTTCCCCGGCTGCTTCTCTCAAAGTAAAAAGTGTGAAAGTGTGTGTGAGACGGAGGGGGGGAGGAGGGGGGGAGGAGAGGGAGTATGACTGGCTCTTTTGTTGTTTTTTTTTTTTTACCACCTCTACTTAAGCACACACACACACACACACACACACTCAGAACATTATCCATTGTATTCATTTTTTTTCCCTTTTCCTTCCACACCAGTTCCTCACTTCATTCAGTGGTGTAATTGAAAAGATGAAAAGACTTTCTTGGAGACTTTCTAAGTCTTTAGGTACCTAAGAGAGTACGCAGAGTTCAGTAATGAACTCAGTAATTTGCTTTGATTTGCATGAGTCGTGTGTGTGTGTGTAGGAGTGTGTGTGTGTGTGACAGAGAGAGAGGGAAAAAAAAAAGGGAGACAGGGAGTAAAAAGCGGCGCTCTCTCCGGTGCAAACGTCTGTGACAGAAATAGGTTAGCAGCATGTTGAACACCTGTAAAGCTAACACGCGACATTAGTGCCGAGGCCCATTAGAGCAGAAGAAACACACTCAGCACGCTGCAGGATGTCGGATTAAAGCTGCTTTTAATGGCTCTTTGAATAAAATCAAGCACATGTTTCCATTAAAATGTATCAACAAATTACTTCAGCGGCTGACCTCAGCGCAGTGTTTAAAGAGCTGAGGAAGCTTCAAAACACTGATGAGAGCTTTAATTTTGCAGACAGAGCCTTTGTTAGCTGCTTGATATGCTAGCTTGAGAGATGGGCCTCTGAATGGTTGATGAGGTATTGCAACGTTAGCTTACAACGTGCAGGAAACATTCAGAAACAACTCGGATACATGACATGAAGCAGGCGAAACTAGAAACACATTAACATGTGAGTCAAAGCAAAGAGGACGCTGTCACACTAATGCAGTGCAGACAGTCGACACCATGACTAACGTTACAGTTCACCGTTACATCGTTCATTAAACCGTCTGTTCCTGCTAAACTCACATTACATATCAATGTTTCTGTAAAACCTGCTGAGAGCCAATGAGTTAAAAAATAAGATACAGGTGAACAAAACTTAACATTTATACATTTTTTAATAAGTTTAAACCCCTGATGTCAAAACAAAACCTGCAGCAGGCTCAGACATTTGATCTGCTGCTGATGTGTTTTCATCTGAAGCTTGAGACGAATCAGGAAAAAATTCACATATTATTTTCTTTGTGGCTCAAACAGATCGTGTATAAGTCTCATTGTCGACTGTATCTGCTGTGTTTGCACTCTGATCCACCTGTTGTGCTGTGAACTAGTCAGCCAGCTCTCCCCTGTGTGTGTTCGAGTGTGTTCGAGTGTGTGTGTGTGTGTTTGAGTGTGTGAATGCGACCAAGCAGCCACCCTGATTCTTTTTATATCACGGCTCTGTGATGTAGAGATGTTTTTCCAGTTGGAGGTGATTTCTCCTCCATCACAGCAGCAGAAAAACCTGATTAACAGTCGATCATCTCCTCTCTGCTGTTATGCTAAACTCCTGTTATGCTTCTGACTCATCCGGCGGCCATAAAAAAGACCGTAACAAGACCGACGACGGCCGCAGACACGTTAACAACAGCAGTGTATCACCGGTGACCCCGGTGTCATTTAAAACCAAACACAGGCTGTAAATGAGCCTGCAGGTAAAGGTTACCTGTGACACGCAGGAAAAAAAAACATGAACCGAGACGACAGAGGGAACAAATCTGACACAGTGAGCTTTAGAAAAGTCATTACTGCAGGTGGGGAATTACACCTGATCCGGTCACTTTTTCTCATCCTCTTCACGCACTGACTCAACTCCTGACATTTAAACGACCTGAAGACATCTGCTGGAGCCGCTCGCTCCTCGTCCGACCGCCGATGAGCTCAGAAGTCTTTCTTCTTTCAATCTTCCTCTTAATTGCTCGTGACAGAATCAGACTGTTCAGCCTTGATCCATTAATGCTGTGAAGTGAGGAGCTTTTTAGTCAGTTTCACTTTTAAAAAGATGTCAATGCTTTGACTTCTTCACTTGTGAAGCATCACAGCTGGAAACAGATGTGACGAAAACCGCAGAAAGGAAAAGAAACCCAACAAATAACAACTGATTTCACTTTATCTCAGATTTAATGACAATCTGAAACGAGCACAATGGGCGATAAAGAGAGAGATTTCACAGGAAACTCCGACATCCAATAACGTGACAGATTAAAAGTCTTCCTGCACTGAACAGAAACCGTTTGCCTTTCTTACGTATGATGAATATTTCATGCAAAAGGAGCTGGAAGCTGATTAAAACTCATCATAACAACATGTTTGATGGAGAGACTTGAGCTCCGCGTGAACTTCGCAAGAGTTTCAGGTGAGTTTCAGGTGAGTTTCAGGTGAGCTGCAGCTCTGAAACATGAAATAAACTTCCATCCCGACACGTCACACCTTTACATCATCCACTCACTGTTTAAAGTTAAAAAAAGCGTGAATATCAGGCAGTGATAGTTGGACTCGGACGTGGTTTTGTTTGCACGGTCTGGAAAAAAAAGTGTTAAGAAAATGCAAACACACTGACTGTAAACATGCGACTGTCAGCTGTTTGTTTCAAAGTGATCTACTGACGTGTGAACATTTAATGTGTAAGCATTAAAACAGCAGCTAACACACACACACACACACAACAAAACATCACGGGACTTTATGTCCAATGTGACAGGTGTTATAAAGACGTTAAATGACAAATCAGACGTTAACAATATGGAATCTGTGGGTGTTTAATAAGGAGATCATGTCTCCGTGTATCGACATATGTGAACGTATATCAGCCTCCTGCGTTACACGGCGGCATCGACACTGTGAGTAACAGTTATAACATATTGTCTGAAAGAAACGGGTGGGAGGAGAAGAAGACGTTTATTGGTTTTTCTGCCTCTGAAGGTCAATAAGAAGCTGCAGCTGAGAGACGGACGATGACAGAAAAGTGATGAGCTCGTTTCGTTCAGGGGAGGAAAAAAAAACCCCGGCGGTCCTCTCGCCTCTTTGTATCACACACACGACAGAGTGTGAAGCCAGTTTGAGTTTGATTGATGCACTGTGGACATGAGTCGGATATGTGTGTGTGTGTGTGAATGTGTGTGAGTGAGTGTGTGTGGCGGATCAATGACGGATGTCCAAAGTGACAAACAGCCCAAAGGGCAGAGGATTGATGCGGATCACTTCTGACTCCACAGGCATGTAATGATGAAAAAAGTTGCGAGATGGAAATGATGAATTGCACTTTGTCGAATCCATCTGTTTGTGTGACAACAGAGAGTTAAAAATGTACAGTAATCTGACCCGGATCTGTCGGCCCGTCACTGCTCATGAAAGAGACGTTAGCTTGTGTTCATGTGTTCACAGCTCTTCATCCTCACAGGTACGAACATCACGTCTCCTGTGAGCCAAAGTCCACCATGAAGCAAAACAATTTCAAATCTCAATTGTTACGAATCTACTTTGCATTATGTTTTTTTTCGGTAATAATCTTCCTTTTGTTCACGTCTCCTCGTATCAAGATGTTTCAATACAACCTACAACGGATTCGAAGTCACTAGGAACCTGCAGAGTAAATACGACTTCACGCCAGCTGCTGCGAATTAAAAAGGAAGCTCGTCTTTTAGAGGCGAAAGAATCACACAGGAGGAAATCTATTGAGACAGAAGCACACAGAGCAATTTCTGTCTATTGTATTACTGAAGAACACGTCTGAGTAAAAGCACTCGGCTCCGTATTTGAGGAAATATCCGACGCAGCTGCGGGGCTTTTCATGGTTTCTCATATCCTGATAAATGCTGGGGAAAAAAACAGTGGAGGCGTCAAAAATGGACACAATGGAGAAAATTAGATTTAGGATTCAATAAAAATCAAAATTACATCAAATAGTCACTTTTACAGGAAGTTACCTCAGTATTTAAGAGTCTGACAAAGGAGGTTTTAATGGGTTTTGTGACATTTTCTGAGACGTATTTTGAAAAACGTGACTTAACTTTGTTATTTTTGGTTTGTTTTTGTCTGTTTTACTTTACTTTAAGTTCACATTTCTGTCTCTTTTATCATGAAAACCTGTAAATATGAGCTTTTGTTCCTTAAACAGACTCATGTTCCTTAAACCTGAATAATCACCTAAAAGAAGCAACAGAAACAAAGGTTGTGTTCGTGTTCCTCCTCCTGTCGTCGTCTCCTGAGGGCCTGAGGTGTTGCTTCGTCTAAAGGTCACCTCTGCAGCCTTTTAACCCTCGCCGGCGGGGGGGGTGGGGTTAAAGTTCTGTCACCTAGCAACAGACAATGACGACGCAGAGGAGCTGAATCATCTCCGGATGGAAACGCCCTTTTAAAAATGTTTTTTAAAGACTTCCCAGGTCTTTCCAGGACGGAGCATTGTTCATGGTTCCTCTGGAGACGCGAGGCCGCGAGCGCCCGAGTTAAAAGGATGTTTAATGAGCACTTTAAAAAGAGCTGATGGGGGTTTTAAAGGTGCTGCTGCCTGGAAAGAGCCCATGTGGTGTTTACGTGCAGCTGAAAGGGAGCTGAGTCGCTGTGGACACTTTCTTTGCATCGTCATGAGTCTCATTCACATCCCACATGACTACATTACATCCTTTAAAAAAACATTTAATTCACGACAAATTCAAAATAACTGAACGGTCTCATTAAGTTTAAGAGGTTGGCCTTTTTTTAAATCACAGGTAGTTTCTCATGATTTTTTATTTCCCTTCAGTTATATCATAAAGACTAAAGCTTTTATTTTGAAGGTTAAATTCTGAAAGAGTGAACGAAAAGTGTTTCTGATTCTTTTCCTTTGCACAGTATGTATCTCAATCCTGTTTTTCTCTGATGCATCTGCTCAGTTTAGCTGCGATTCCTCGTTTATCCTTGAGAAACGTCACCTGAAGCCGCCATGACATCATCATCAACCTGACACAAACAGGTAAAACACAGATTATCGAAGAAATAATGCTCTCACTTCTCTCTTTCTAGCTGTTTGTCACAACAATGAAACTTTACCAAAATCAAGTTTCTAAATGTGAAAAAACACATGTTAAACAGCTGCCGGTGATCAAATGAAATAACTTGAAATACTTGCAAACAAAAGTCACTTCCTTCACCGTCTCCATGCACGTGGCGGTGCGTTCGCTGCACTCATGCAAAAAGATGCTTTAAAATGTAAGAACGTGTTGTTTCCTTTTTTTCTTTTTCTTACAGTTTGTTGAACAGTGAATCGTGTTCATCATTAAAGCTTCTGTGAACCATCAATTACAGCGTTGAGCGTGGGGATGCCTCGCTCTCCTCTGTCATTGTGTGTAACATAACCATCAGCCTCGATCTGTTATTATCCCTCGGTGCATTCAGACGTCTGCTGATCAAACACGCGTTTCACTTGAAATGATAAAGAACAGAGTCGAGTATCTGCAACCTTCTTCCTCCCTCTGTAACGGTGGAAAGCCCTCGAGACGTGGCCACTCTGACATGAAAACCACAGAGGAAAAAAATAACATCTAATCCATTTTTAATAAGCGCTTTAATGAGGACTTTTTAATTAGCAGGATGTATCGTGATTGATCACCAGTCACGCAGCTCGTCGAGGCCGAGTGTTAAACTGGCAGGCAGAACAATGGCAGCCAATCCGACCCGAACCTCCTGCACCAAACACAACTCAACACTTCATTATTTGTCCACAGACGAAGCTGTGACTGAACAACCGTCACATAATGAAGGTAAATTATACAGGCTGGCTGATTACGGCGTCACCGGGATTCAGACGGGATTATTTTTTAAGCCTGTGAGACAGTTTTTGTTTTGCAGCTGCAGCGACTGTCCGTCTCCGTCCGGACTGATCGCTTCAAATATGATGAGCTCCCTCTTTTATTCTCTACTTACTCACAAACTGAGGTATGACAACAGGCAAAGACAACAAAAGAGTTACAACACACACACACACACACACACACACGCACATGCACAAACACGCAAACACACACTCGTCGGAGAGGATGTTTTTTACCTTGTTCAAGTTTTCTGCCCTGAAAACAACAGAACTGGATTCATATATTCAGTGGTGACAGCAAAGTGACACACAGACAGAGGCTTTTTTCACACACAAAACACACACACACACACACACACATGAATGCGCACACACACAAAAAAAACACACACACACACACACACAAAACCACAAACACACACAAATTAATCAGTGCATCATTTCAGTTAATCTACCACTTGCTGCTTTAATCAACACAAAAGTGACAAACACACATACAAATACACACAAACACACACACCAATTACACAAACACAAACACAAACACACACACAGTGCTGATCTGCATTTTGTGTGTTTGAGCTCTGCCTCCTCAGACTGTAACCACAAGAACAGAAGCCATGTTTGTCACTTTAAACAATCGTTTGATTCTTTTCAAAAACTGACTTCCTGTCTCTCTGTGTGTCTGTGTGTCTTTGTGTTTCTGTGTGTCTCTTTGTGTCTCTGTGTGTCTCTGTGTGTCTGTGTGTCTTTGTGTCTCTGTGTGTCTTTGTGTGTCTTTGTGTGTCTCTGTGTGTCTCTTTGTGTCTTTGTGTGTCTCTGTGTGTCTCTGTGTCTTCGTGTCTTAGTGTGTCTCTGTGTGTCTTTGTGTCTCTGTGTGTCTTTGTGTCTCTCTGTGTGTCTTTGTGTGTCTCTTTGTGTCTCTGTGTCTTTGTGTCTCTCTGTGTGTCTCTGTATGTCTTTGTGTGTCTCTTTGTGTCTCTGTGTGTTTCTGTGTGTCTCTGTGTGTTTCTGTGTGTCTTTGTGTGTCTCTGTGTATCTCTGTGTGTCTGTGTGTCTGTGTGTCTCTGTGTGTCTCTGTGTGTGCCTGTGTGTCTTTCTGTATGTCTCTTTGTCTCTTTGTGTGTCCTTGTGTGTCTCTTTGTGTCTCTGTGTGTGTCTGTCCTGAGAAATAAAGACACACAGTGACCCTTAGACAGAGTCCAGTCCATCAAACAGCAGGAACAGCACTTCCTGTCACCTGAAGGCGACTAAATGTGACTCAAACAGCTGATTGATTAACCGAAGAGAAGCTGATTGATTTTTCTGTTAATCAACTCAATCAGTGAAGAGACTCGTCTTTTCTCTCTGAGGTCTTTTTGTCGAGCGTTCACCACATGAAAAGTACGTTTACGACACGAAGAACTGTGACTCACTGATGTTTGTTATCTTTGGGGTTTTTGTGACTTCATCCCTTTTATTTTCAACATCATCAGATATGTTTGCTGCTGATTTGTCTGATATTTAAATTACTGATTAATTTTTCTTGTCTTTCAGGATAAATGACGAATGGTTTTGTTGGAAAAACATGAAAATGCCTCACACACACAGTTTCCCTGAGCCAAACAAACCCTCATACTCAGGTGTTTTAGATATTCAGCTTCTGATATGAAACAAAGATAAACAAGTTAATTATCAGTGAATTTTGTGTGGATTCATTAACATATTAATCGACTTTTTGTGGCAGCTGAGCTGTGAGTCTCTGATTTGACCTGAGCTCAACAATCATAAAGGGGAACCGTTGGCCTCTGACCTTCGCACGGTGCCGTTTACATTGATTTGACATTCACCGGCTGTCGTTCTCGGGACTAAAGAGGAGCTGTCAGTCACTTTTTGAGCTGTTATCTGTGGACATACATGCCTTTGTCATCACTCTCATTCAAGGCTGTTACAACCTCCGACTCCTTCACTTCTGCTCCGGACAATCAGACAGGAACGGAGTGATTTTCCAGAGAGGAAGGAGAGATGAGGGGAGAAAGGAAAACTGGGATTAAACTGGGAAGTTTGAGAGTTTTCCTGTTGAGCAGAAAAAAGCAAAAGGTCCATGTTTGATAGATGAGTGAGTATCAAAACTCTGCTGCCGTCTGGGATTATAGATGCACAGAAACGTTGCTGAGGTTCACAAACACGCCTGTTCTGTCTAATGGGGACGATGAACCGCTAGTTTAGTCCACGACCCTCAAATGAGCGGTTGCTGGGTTTGATGCCAGCCGGCGTCCTTGGCTTGGAAACGCTGCACTGTGATTTTAATAAACCTGAGACTGAGGCTTCTCACCCGACTGCAGCTCTCCGCTATGATCCTGCTCTTCACTTTCCTTTCTGTTCTGACTTCAGAAGCAGAAAAAACCAGCACACGAGGACACAGATGGTCCGCTGCCTTAAAGAAGTAAACACTGTCTGTGCACATATTTGTGAATATAAGAACGAGGAGAGAAAAAGAGAGAAAACAAGTGAACAACCTCTTCAGTTTCAGAAAGAATTTTTGTGCCAGTTTTAAAGCGAGTGTCCAAAGTTAGAGGGAAGGTCACGACTTCTCACAGCTTTGTTTTTTTTACCAAACAGACCTGCAGGAACTCTGATGAAGCCCGAACAAAAACATGGTGATTATTTGTAAGGTGCAAATATGTTATATCAAGTTTCTGTATGTACATTTTATTACAAACTAATCATCATTATAGAGAATCAGAGTTATTAATGAGGTCATTTTTGCTCCACCACCAACAATAATTCACTATAATGATTTGCTGTTTTTTATTAAGATATAATATAAATGTTTTTTAGATTTATATTATATCTTAATATTGTACTATATCATCAGTAATCGGGTACAAATATTGATAATGTTATTAAAACAAGCAGGAACAGTGAACTGATTCCCAGTCTGACCTCACAGAGTTGTTTCTTCAGGACATCTGTCCTCATTTTCTGCTCAGAGTTCAGCCGTTTGAAGGTTTATAGCAGCTGGAAAACTGAGGCGATTGAGGGGATTCATCCTCTGAGAACACTTAACATCTGCACCACAATTCATAAGCAAATCCATCTGTAAAAAATAACAACCTGCTGGTGTCGCTATAAAAAAGTCAGGGGATCTCCATCAACAGTAGAATTTATCGACTGAGGACCATGAACGTTTGTAAAATACTTTCATGGTAAATTAACAAATAGCTGAAGAGATATTTCAGTCAATTAAAGGGAAGAACAGACAGACAGAAAAGTGGCTGTTATGTATTTTTTGTTCTCTAATGTTTCAGAGAGTTCATAAAGAAAAAACTGATTATCAGTAAAATCTGCAGCTGACCTCAAATCTGATCTTAAACATCTTAAACAAAAACAGGCTCACTGAGAATAAAAATGACAAAAAGACACATTTGACATCCAGAAGTCACAGAACAGGAAGTGAAGTCACAGAATAGGAAGTGAAGTCACAGAACAGGAAGTGAAGTAACGGCTGAACACAAAGTAAAAAGTAAACTTCCTTTAACTTCTCCTCATAAAATCTCTTCCTTACAGTTTATGAATCAGAATAAGTAAAACTAAACCTCCTGTGTGTGCTAATGTGTGTGTGCTAATGTGTGTGTGTTTCTCTGCTAATAAGAGCAGCAGCTTATACAACTGATGTGAATCATAGTTTGAACAATGTGTTTCCTCAAACAGAGAAATTAAAGCATCCATTCTGAGCAGGAATCCCCAAACAATGATGCTATTTTAAAACAGTAACCTCGCTCACCCGACTCACTGTATATGCAAATCATCAGCCTCGCTGCCTCCATTTTCTCCTCCTTAATTTAAACGGCAGTGACAGCAGAGGTGTGTGAGCGACAGGCAGGCTGACAGCAGTAATCACCGAGCCATTCATGCTCCTCTGCACGCTGCATTGTATGTTTTGGCTCATGAAGCCAGGCTTTACAGCTAAACTCCATAATCCAGGTTTTATTCATGAAGATCCCACTCATGTTCATGTTACACTCTGAAAAAAAAACCAGACACTTTTCTTTCTATGTTGTTCGTTTGTGTGACAGCGTGAATGCACGTCGATAACCGTTCGTCTGTGAGCGTCAGTGGTGGCGAATAACAGCGGTTTGTATTTAAAAGTCCCTGGAAATGTGCCGTTATAAGTGACCCAGAACTAAGAGGCTGCAGATGCATTAATAATGGACCGTGCATGAAATTACATGGCTGCACATGTGAAGAGATCTCAGCTCTCTCACGTATGAAATCACAAAGCAAACTGCAGGAGAGAGATAATAGCTTTCTATTCCCTCAGAGGCTGCAGTGCAAACACAGGAAAACGGTGCATGAAGGAGATGGAGGAGCGCTGCATGGATGCCCATATAGACTCCAACCTCCTAAAGACCTGCAGACACGTTGCTGGTGCATGATGGGAAACAGTTTGCACACAGTGGAGCTGTTGACTCAGAGATGTCAGAGGCAGCAGGAAAGAATTAACGCTAATCTTAATAAGAATTAGTCAACAACTGATCGAGTTAATGAGTTTGTGTCGAAACGGGATCAAAAGTCCGTGAAATGTTCCTTTAAATCTGATTTTTTTTAGTCATTGTTTTGAAACGAACGCGGCGCCGTTAAAGCTCGTGAACACGGGCGTGGGTTCGCTAATGCAGACCCCCTCCTCGCTGAGGCCATTCAAGTTTAAAGTTTAATGGAGTTCTTCAATTATACACACATGGCCCAGTTTGCTTAATGCTTACATCTGGGCCTTGTCTGTGCACGCTGAATATTCATGAGTAACTATAGGTCTGCGGAGCCACGGGGAGCCGAAACAATCCAACGTGCCCTGAAAACCAAGTCCCAGAAGATGTGTGTGAGTGCGAGTGTGTGTGTGTTTTGATGGAGGTTGTGTGATTATAGGTGAAGCTTGTTTAGGCTCCATAGGATCATCTGTGAAACGTTTCTTGATGGCAGTTTTAGTTTAATCTTAAAAGTATTTGGATGGATTTTGTGGCAGCGTCGCTCTTGTTGGACACTGTTTCGTCTCCAGCTCAGCGTCCATCTGAGATGCTCTGAAACAGCCTCTTCGCAGAAAATAAAACTCCTCTGATTTTATTAAAGATGCAACATTTCCACTGTTTTTCCTCTAACTGTCATCATTCAAACACTTTTATTTCTGTTTGAAAAGGACTCAATAAGCCTCCAAAGCGGCTTTTGACTGTTTAGCTGCCTTTTAAAGTCGGGTCACATGATAATAATTTAAACTTTGCATTCAGTTATTCAGCATTAATCCACATCTGCCAGATGTGAACAGACGCACAGAAGGTGTTTATGATCTGCTTCACTCGTAATAATAATGATTTCAGCTGAAAAAACTTCATTTATTCAGGATGATTCTGGCTTGTACGAGTCGAGCATCACTGTGACGTTCAGGTGTGTGTTTGCTTGTTTAGGCCGAGTTGCTTTGAAGCAAAACACACACACACACACACACACACACTCTGAGTGTTAAAAACAGTCTAACAGGAAATGAAAACTAACATCGAAGACGACGGCTCAACAATCGGAGCAGAGCCGGCGAGAGTCAGCGGGAACATCTGGAAACCAAAGCAGCGTCACAAAGTGGGAGGCAGGAGGACAGAAGATGCAGATCACATCTGGCTGAGTGTCAGTGCTGATTGGAGAACGAAGCCGGAGGTAGAATAAAGAGACAAACACATCATGAACTCTTTGTATTAATTTATTTTTTTCACAAAGAGTTCATGATGACGATATAAGACGATAATTTCTGCTCTAACTTTACTTTTACTTTATAATTTTCCTGTTTTGTTACTGTGATTGTTAAATTACTTCATGCTTTGTCAAAAATAAAAGCTATCTGTGAAGGAAGTTGAAAAGAAAACAGCTTCCATCCTCATATTTGTCCAAATTCTGCCTCACATGGAGCCGGGGGGGGGGTTTCAGCAGGAGGTCACCGAACCAGCTGCCTTTGCATGTGAACGCTCCAACAAAAAGACGGAGGTATTGATTTTGCGAGAGCTCAATATCATCTCCACCTCATCACTCTCCTGTTTTTTGGCTTCGTCCTGCAGCTGAAGCTGAAAAAGTTGTTCATCCCTGCAGGAACGTTGGAGGGGGTGGGTCACATGGTGCCATCAGGGGGTTTCTGGCTCTTTCACTTATCGTTATTTGCTTTGGATGCGAGTGTCAGCTGAATGCCTGCGAAGTAAAGATACAAAAAAAAGCGGTGCAGCAGGCATGACCGAGAGCGGCGAACAAACAGACGAGTGGAGAGAGAGAACAGCCTTGTTTTCTCTCCCTCCGCTTCATTCTGTTCCCCTGGCTTTTGTTCAGCAGCAGCAGCAGCAGCAAGACGCATCTCTTCTCATGTTTGGTTATTGTTCAATCACACTGCGCTCCACCACCTGCCCACTCCTCTGACAGACCACGCTGACTAACATGTTAGATTGAAATGATCTCCACAGTGAAATCCATCAAACCTCCTCACAGCCACCAAACATTAACCCGCTGTGAGGCCGCGTTCACCGCCGGATGAGCTGTGGTAGCTTAACATTAAAACGATAAGGGTCATACAGGAACATAATGGAGCTCTCTCAGTTAATTTTAGGACACCTCAACCCATTTAAGAGAGATGAGTACTTTACTCACATGAAATTATTCAAATCGCGGCCCTGTGCATCAGAGTCCTCCCAACATTTTTTAACTGAAACTGAAAGCAGCAGTTTGGGGAGAGAGAGTGAAAACACGCAAGAATAAAGATGCTTTCAAAGACCAAAAGGGACAAAAATATTGATGAGATATTCAGGGGAAACTCTGCAGTTGTAATGATTTATTTGTGAACCTCAGGTCTTTAAAAATGTTATTTTAATTGATTCATTTTATTCAATCAGGAACCACTGAAGGCAAATCTGCAGCAGGTCGACGCTGAAAAATCTCAACAACTATTAGATGGACTGTGAAGGCATTAATGTTCAAAAAGAATCTTAATTTTTTGCAACCGGAAGGCTCAATTTTTCACTTTTCCAAGGAAATATTTTCACATCCACATGGTTGATTTGGTTCAGACATTCATGTTCCATCACTGAGTTCCCACTTTTTAATGAATGTTGCTGAGGCAAAAGTTTCCTCATTAAAGATCTGATTCAACATTTCGCCTTCAGCTTTCAAAACTGATAAAAATCAGGCCTCTTCAGCTGGATTTTCTCAAACAGATGAATCTTCAGTTCATTTGAGGCTTCGCACACTAAATTAAAATCATCCTCAACAAATCTGAGATCAACTCGAGAGTTTGTGCTCTTTAAGCTTTTATATTTTGCTTACATTTAACAAATTGTTATACATAAAACTTTGAAAATAACATTTCATTGTCAAAATTTAGAACTAATTGTTTCTTAGGATTATTTTTTAATCTGCTCCAGCAGTTTAAATCACACAACTTAAATGTTACTCCGTCTAACAGAAGTTTCTCCTCCCATCAAACCTGTGACTTCAGTGGATGAAAAGCAGGACAGATCTTCACTGATGGATCATCCAGAGCATCAAAACAACATATTTCCACCTTAAATTATCTGAGAGGTTTTCAAAGGATTTAAAAAAGCAAAAATGACAAGAAGTCCAACAACCTCATGATGGATCTGCATCAACTGACTGATATTTAATCAACCAGAGGTGAAACAAGGCAGTTATCAAAGAAAACAACATGCAATACCAGCTTCTACCACTAGGGCTGGAAGGATTAGTCAGTTCGTTAGTAGGTTGATTAAAAGATGACAGTTGCCATCTTTTTTGATAGTCAGTTAATCATTTCTTTGGTAAAAATGTCAAAAACTTGCTGGTTTTAGCTTCTTTTTTGTCGTTTTTGTCAGAAAATGCAGAGTTTGTTGGTTTGGACAGAAGAAACAGTCTGAAGAAGCCGCTTTGTTGCCTTTGTGAGGAGCGTTTTCACAATTTCTTGACATTTCATTTTATGGATTAACCAACTAATCGTGAAAGAAAATGGGCAGATTAAACAATAATGGAAATAATCACATGTGGCAGCTCCATCGACCCGCAGCACATGAGCCGGAGCCGGAGGATCGATAAAAACCTCCGAGCGGCGACGGCGAGAACAGACAGGCTGAATCATCCGAGCGTTCAGTCGGTCGACCGGCGGCCAGAAGCAGAAAAAAACCACAGAGACGCTGCTTCCACTTCAGAGAGACATAAATCATCCCAGAACACAAGGGGAGCAAGAAAAAAGAGACAAGATGGTTTCTTTTCTTCAGGTCGGACCACATGTGGATGCCCCCAAAAAAACTACACACAGCTGGAGCTGACACACATCGATCCACACACACACACACACACACACACACACACACGGCGGCGTGACAGTGGACGCTGCCATTCATCACAGGCTGACTCGTATCGACACCGGAGCAGCTCAGATCCATCTGCAGGTGACGGTTTTGTGTCGTTCTCTCGGCTTCACACACAAGAACGAGGCCAGAGGGCGAGAGACTCCTGACATCATCACAGGTGGCTGCTGGGAAACGGCAGAACTGCAGCTTCCGAGAGGAAAAACGATAATCAACAGCGCAAACTTTAAACCTTCACTTTTGTTCGGAAGTTTTGGGAGAAGCTCTTCAGGCTGAGAAGCTGTTTATTGATGCTAAACTTCCAGTTTAAACTCTAAAGTTTCTTTTTGTCTGTGGATTTTATTGAAACGTTTGACATGTTATTCAGAAAATAAAAAGGGTTTTTGATTCATCAGTCAGCCTCAAAGTGTCCTCGTGTTGCTGCTCTCGTGTTGAGCCTCAGCAGTTTGTAGAAACTTCAGACTGAACTTGAACTGAATCTGTTTGTTAGATTTTAATTTAGTTTACAGTTTTTTCCATGTTTTCATGACATGTTTCACTGTTTTACATGTTCTTTCCACTTTAAGGCCTCTGAAGAAGAATCAGTCTGATAGAAATCATTTAAATTAAAGCTGCGATGGTACATTTAATAAATATTTAATCAAACGTTGAACACAAACTGTGACGACACGAACTGAGTCACCTTCAGATCAGACGAGTCGTCATCAGCTGCAGTTTCTCATTACTGACTCATTATAACGCAGAGACGCCCGGACAGATTCCTGTTGATCTGTCTGTGAAGCTCCTCTGATCCTCTCAGCCGGGAGGGCCGAGGGGAGAAACGGAGCATCATATTTTATTACAATAAAACAAAATCATCTTCTCCTGCAGCTCAGACGCAGGATTGGATGGTGAACATGTATTTTACATGGTGGACGGTTCAATTAAAAGCCAACAAAAGCTGATGTGCTGGGTGATATTTTGCTCCAGAAATAACAGACGAACAACATCATTGTCATTTTAAGACCATGTTGATAATGTTATTGGGGGGGGGTGTTTGATAAGTTTGTGGCCCAAACAAGGAGATGAGTTACACATTTCTCATTTCTCATTTCATGCATCAGCAGTTCAGCTTTCTGAGAGACGAAGCAGGAAGTCTGAAGGTGAAACCTTCTGCTGAAGGAGACCTCGACCTGATCGATCGTTGTTCGTGTTTTTACAACTTAAACTGACAATTTTATAGTTTATTGCAGTCGTTAGTTTATTTAATGATTAGTAGTTTAATATTTTGTTATTGTGGTATTATTTGTGTGTTTTTTTGTAACATTTTCATGTTAAAAAACTGCAAAAATTGATTGAGTTCATGTCCATAAATCACACATCAGCTGAATCTGTATTTCTTTTAAAGTGTTAAAGGATCAAAAATATAAAAAGTTTTACCTTCATCCTCACAGAGTTCAGTGTATTTTCAGCCAATCAAACCTGACGATTAGAGAATAGATGATAAAAAAGTGCATTATTGACATTATTAAAACATGGAGAGCTCGTTATGTGAGGACTTCTGGCGGCTTTACGACCGTCGCTGCCAGGACTTTTAATCCCGACCACATCTGAAACGGGATTAAAACTGTGTGGATATTTTCATTCCTCATGTCTTCTCAAACCATCTGGGAGAGATTTCTCTGCGAACGTCACTTCTTGGAGTCGGCAGAAGGTTCAGAGATTCAGCGAGTCCTCAGATTAGACCGGAGAGGAGGAAGAGGAGGAGGAAGAGTCAGGACTGTGAAAGATATTCCAGGATTTTCCCAAAGTTGCTGTGTGACCCACAGAAAAGCACAGAGCTACATTCTGATTTGATGTTCGTGTCGTCGTGAAAGTTCTCACTTGAAATCAGCTTTTTTGTGCTTTACAGATGGAACTCTGATGCAGTTTGAAGAATTATATTTCAGTAACTGATTTTCTCTCCCCCTTTTAGAGTCACAGAGGTCAGAGTTCATCCCGTCAGACTCTGAACGCAGGAGGCAGAAACATGGAGATGCTCAGAAAGAGTTTCTACATGTGGAACGAAGGTGTGACGTCCTCAGCTGTCTGTTTGTGCGTTAAAGAGGAAGTTCAGGATTTAAACCTCCAGCTGCTTCCTGTTTCAGGCTGCAGGGAAAAAGGTGAGAAGCACACGACTCAAATACATGATCTGTCTTTGAATTTGACCTGTGAAATTTGTTTGACTTCGTCTCTCTCTCCTCCTCCTCACACCGGACGGTAAACTGTCCAAAAAACAAAAAAGTAAAAACGCTTTACAGCAGTTTTAAGTTTTTTTTCTTATTTTGCCAGTTTTCTCAGATGTTCCAACAAAACTGAGGAGACACAAAGAATTGACCTGAACACTGTATTTTTATGCTTGTTATCAATTCTGTAACTACTTTTGGTGACAAGAGGACGAAACAATTCAGGCCAAAAGTCCTTCACAAAAAAGAAAATTCACTGAGCCTTTATAACTTCTTTTATTTGTGTATTTTATTTTCAATCGCCTGCAATGACTGTTTTCTGATCTTAACATTTTTAAACTGCTTTTTCAAAAAAATGGTGCAATTTCTAAATAAAAAATAGTGACAAATGCAGATTAAAACCCTTCACGGCCTAAAATAAAGTCTTCGAATGTCGTGTTTTGTTTGAACTAAAGTCCAAAACTCCAACAAACCACGATACAAACAGGAAGCAGGAAAAACTGGTGACAGCAAACCAAAGAAAACACACTCATGAATATTTAACTGCGTTTCTGTCAGATTCTACAAACAGATCTGGACTTTTAATAAATGACTTATTGATTATTTCCTCTGACGCTGGTGAATCTGCTGTCGATCAGCTGATACTCAGCAGCGAATCACACGGCGCCTCTGTGCGTTTTGTTGAAGCAGGTTTCAGAGGGCGTGTCGGCGCTTTCGCAGCAGACATGAGCGACATATGGGAGCGACTCCTGCTCCCTTTGTGATGCACGAGCTGTGACAAACAAGGTCTGCAGACGCTGCACTCTAACCAACAGGCACGCAGCCACGGACCGGTCCATATGTGAGCTGCAGAGTTTCAGACACACACACACACACACTCAGACACACACACACACACACACACACACTCAGACACACACTCGGACACACACACACCTTGCCATGTGAGTGACAGTCCGAGCTGAGCCGTGTTACCTGAACGGCGGCTCCTCTCCTGTGCCGACAAATGAGCAGCGAGCAGAGTCGTGTTGGTCTGCCTCATTACGACCTCAGCCCAGCACACACACACACACACACACACACACACACACACACACACACACACACACACACACACACACACACTCTGTGTCTGGACCCTGAAGCTCCTCTTCAACAGGTCCAAGTCAGATTAATGAGAACAGATTGGGTTCTACTCGGAAAGTTAAGTGGTTTCTGATGAGACGACGTCCCGGTTGTGAGTCACAGCCTTGATTTGGTGACACCTCCCTGACACGGCATCACGGCGAGGACGAACCCGCGTATTATCCTCTAATATATTCTCATTATATCTCGTAACCCATCAGCCTGCTGCGACCGTATCAGATCACATCCAAACGCAGCCTCGACAGCTTGAATAAACGCACAAATGAAGCTCGTTCTCTCCCTCTTTCGCCAAAAAGTCGAGGCCTGGTTTTATTTCAGCGAGATGCAAAAACTGGCTGTAAATGATTCGCATGGCCTCTCGGGGACGCAGAGGGGGGGTCTCTGGGCCGAGGCCGCTCCGTCTGCCACCATGCTCTCCACCAGCCCCCCCTAAAATAAGTCCAACCGTGTTGAAGGCAGTGCAGCAAACGCATGCAGACGATCCGCGTTCATCACAGAGCATTCTGGGAACTTAATCACATCTCAACAGAAAGATTTTAAATATGAGTCACTTTTAAAATCTCCTCTATAAATCATGAAGTCTGTCAGTGAGGAGGACAGAATGAAAAGCATCTGATGCGTCTTTCAGAAGCTCATAAATACTGAATGATTCGGAGCAAAAAGTCCAGAGAAAAAACGGTAAAGTGGGAGATTTTCAGCAGTTTGCGGCTGCAGAACGAGAAATGACAGCAGTTTAATTTCATTTCTGCTGCTTCATGCAGGGCGTGAAATATTCATCCCAGCAGTCAGTTTTTGGTTGAATGACGAAGTATAAAGCATGAAGCTGCACCGAGCTGCACTTTGCACGCTCACACCTCTGCTTTTAACTATTATCACAAGTATTATTATAATTTATCAATGTGCCGTTCACCTCCGGCTGAATGTGCCGGTCAGGGAAGATGATGGGTTTCTAATCATCACATCAACTCTCTTTTTATTCTGTCTTTTATTTTATCTTTTTAAATTTGAAAAATGACATCTCTGTTTATTTTCAGCAGGGTTGTGAGATCGTGTAGAAAAAAGCTGCCGAGTAAAACAAAGAGCATCTTTGGTTTTTATGTTTATGAGAAAGACCAGCAGAGACTTTGAGGGTTGGATCTCTCACGGGAATCAATAAAGAAATTAAAAAATAAAGACTTTTCGTTGTTTAATGTCATGTGACCTGTTGTTTTTGTACAAATAATAATTATTGTTGCATTAACTTTAAGCACCTTTAAACAACGACTCAGTGACACATAATCTGCCTGATCCAACAGCCTGTTTTAACTGGAAAAAACATCAAAATTATGCAAAAAAGACCCATTAAAAATGACAAAAAGAGACCTGATGTTCCTGAAACATATTAACCTCCTGTGAATCAGCTGGTCCTCCATAAAGTTACTGATACAAACCAGTTTTTTTAAAGAATTTTTGCCATATTTTATATTTTTTAGCCAAACTAGTTTTTGCAGAAAGTGCATCTCTTCATGCTCTCAGCGTGTCTCTAATCACATCGCCGCCCATGCAGACGTGACTCCGCCCAGACGGCGTCCGCCTCAGTGAACCCTCCTCTCTGCGTCCTGACTCATCATGATGAAAAGCGTCGGCCCCCCCCCCTCTTCTTTTACACACCGCTCGCGTCTCTGCGGATGAGACGGAGTAAAGAGGCCAACACACAGCGGAGTTCCTCCAAATTGAGAGGAGTCTAAATGGAGCGTAATAGGCCATCCTTCTTTCTTCTCTGCTCCTTTTATCTGCTCCGTCACTCTCTCCTCCCTCCCACTCCCTCCCACCCCCACAGAAAACCACGCAGCTCGGCGGCGACTGACTGAACATTTATTTCCCCGAGAAGCAGCTGCATGACAATGAATTAACTAAAGGCTTCTCCTTACTCATCCCTCCTCACATCCTGAGTGTGTGTGTGTGTTTTTGAAGTGTTTACAAGTTGCAGTTTTCAAGGTCGAGAAAACAACACATGCAGCGTCGTGTATGCAGCTTTACAAGGTGTGTGTGTGTGTGTGTGAGCGCAGTGTGTGGACATGAGATGACACTCAGATGCAGCTCAGACTCAGAGGGATGTGAGGAGATGAAGTCCAGCATCGACGCTGACGAGTGTTTGGAGGTAATTCAGCATGAAGAGGTAATGATGGAGAGAACGAGAGAACGACAGAACTGACATTTAGGTGCAAATGATTTCTCTCTTCTGTTCTTTTCTGAACTCATTTTCTCCGCCGCACACTTTGCCGTCTTCTCTGGAATTATAAACCCATTGATCAGAAAATGGATCAACAATAATTTTTCTACGAAATAATCATTTCATTCATTGAGCAAAAACTCCAAACATCATTCGGCTGAAGCTTCTGAGACACAAACAGTCATTTTTTCTCTGCAGGACGACGTTCTGTCGTTACGTCGTCTGTCCAGGAGTCAGTTTGGTTTTAAACAAAGTAAAAACACTGTGAGCTTTTAGAGTCATGCTGCTCCTGTTTTCACACTTTATACCTGCATATTATCACCAACATCCTCAGTGATTGTTACTCAAAATTAGAGACAGACAGTTTTTTTTCAGGGCCGATACCGATTATTAGAAGTCAAGGAGGCCGATAACCGATATTTGGAGCCGATATTCGTATCTGCTCTCAGAAGCTTCTCCTCTCTGCTGTGTGTGAGCACAATGCATGCACAGCTTTCACTGCTGATTGGCTGTTACCCGTGCTGTGGCTCTGCGTGTAGCCAATCAGATGGTGCTGTGGGTGGGACGATGCTGCAGACAGAGCGCGTGTGCATCAGAGCCAAAATAACCCAGTTTTAAATTGATCTCTTATTGGCCATCGGATAAAAAAAAAGGCTGATGCCGATATGCGTCTGCTGAATATTGGCGCCGATAATCTATAATCAGTCTATCCCTGTTCAAGATGCTGCCACATCATAACTGCCACACCTGTACAAACACTCAATGAAGCAGTTACAGTCGACCCTG
>JAPZDV010000001.1:29593732-29605696 GCA_029814665.1 Acanthurus lineatus
CTTTTTCTCCTCTCTGCCACACTGTGCATGCACAGCTTTCACTGCTGATTGGCTGTTACCTGTGCCGTGGCTCTGCATGTAACCAATCAGATGGTGCTGTGGGTGGGACGATGCTGAGCGGCTGCATCAGAGCCAAAATAACCCAGTTTTAAGTTGATCTCTTATCAGCCGTTGGATTAAAAAAAAAGGCTGATGCCGATATGCGTCAGAATGCAGAATATTGGCGCCAATAATCGATAATCAGTCTATCCCCGCTCAAAATGCTGCCACATCATAACTGCCACACCTGTACAAAGACTTAATGAAGCAGTGACACTCGACCCTGATAAAAGACCTTCTGATCCTTAAATCTCATCAGTGGTTTGGTTTCCGTGTCTCCAGGAAGCTGCAGGTGATGACCTCGGGAGCCATGACAGGTTCTGCAGGATGGATTTTACATATCGACACCAAACTGCAGCAGAAGTTCAGTCTGAACGAACAGCAGAGGAACATTTTTAAAGCACAAACATCACAGTCGACCTCGCTGGTTCGCTGCAGGAAAGCAAACTTGCATCGAGTTGTTTCAAAGTCGATTCCTGCACTCAGCGTTCGTTGTTCAGGTGAACTTGTTTTGAAATATAAGGTGTGAAATTCTGCTTTAGATTTAAAAAAAACTGCTAAATCCAAGAGGACAGTTTGCCAGATAACAGATTAGGTAAATAAACTCCCGGCGCCAACCAGAGCGAGCCAAGTGTGCCGAAGCAGAAAACGAGAGCCAACCGGCAAAAAAACCTGCAGCTCCGCTTCTCCGCCCGCAGGACTGCAGGACGAGAACATTTGGAGCTGATTTATTAAAGAAACTTTTGATGAACTTGAACACAAATGTAGGTGCAGAGCTGATGCTGCATGTAATAAAACAATAATAATGAACAAACAGACGATTTCAGTTCGTCTGACTTGGTGAGTGAACGTCAGATTAACACGTTTCCACTGAAGAGCCGGATGTTAGTGAGTGTTTGTGGGTGTTTGTGGGGTTTTTGTTCAGAGTTGAAGGGCTTTTTACTTCCTGACGTCCGGCTCTTCAGGGAGCTGCAGACTTAATGGCATTCTCGAGCCACCGACGCTGCAGCCATGAATCTCTCCTCTAACCTTTATGGGAATTCCTCTCGATGCAAAGCGGCCATAACACACACACACTGTGATTGTTATTGGCACCTGGAGAGTGAAACAACAGCTCGCCGCGGCCTCTTTCCTCCCGTCTGTAACGACGCCGAGCCGCTGAACAAACAAAGGAGAAAAAAGAGGCTCCAGTAATGGTCAGAGTGATAAAACCTCCTTTTTCTGCTTTTGTTCGGAGGCCTGAAGGATCCTCATTGAGCCGCAGCTCACGCCAGATAAGAGCCAATCTCTCACATCTGCATCCCGGATCTCATTCCCCGATGGCTCCGGTCACAAAACACACACTTGCTCTCCATTACACAAATGTCACAGCTCATCCCTCTGCAACCGCAAAGGTTTCTGGGATATCCAAGCCGAGATCTATACAGTTTATCTTATCACATTCAGAGCAGGGATTGGATGAAACAGGGGGAGATGTGCTTTCTGTGTGTGTGTGTGTGTGCTGTATTAGCAGCACAGCGCCACACACACACACACACTCAGGTGTTCAGGTGTTGTTGCCTTTTCCCTGAACCGCTCCGCTGTACTTTTTGGTGTGAAATTGCTTTTCTTCAAAGTGCCGTGAGAGGAGGCGCCGTCGTCTGCGCCGGTTAAAGGCAGAGAAACGAAAGCAATCATCAGGCCTCATCTCGGCAAAACTGACGCCTGCAAATCTATTAACCAGCTGCCCCAATTAGATTCCAGGATGAGGAAGAAAAAACAGGATGAAAAAGGCGAAAACACAGAGACGGAAACTGCAGAGGAATCACTGATAACATTTATCATCGGTTTCGTTTCGAACGGCTCCGATCGAAGGACGAACGT
This sequence comes from Acanthurus lineatus, assembly GCA_029814665.1. Classification (NCBI taxonomy): domain Eukaryota; kingdom Metazoa; phylum Chordata; class Actinopteri; order Acanthuriformes; family Acanthuridae; genus Acanthurus; species Acanthurus lineatus. Next base: position 29,595,695 of record JAPZDV010000001.1, read on the forward strand.
TGTGAAATTTTCTCATTTCTGCCTCAAAGACACGTTCAGACTCCGAGTCACAGCCTCAGAGCGAGTCACTGCAGGTGTTTATGCTCGACTGCAAAGTCATTTTCCTCTCCTGCTCTGAAAAAAGAAACATATCGTTGTTTACGTGAAAGCAAAAGTGTCGTCTTCGATCCGTCCTTCGTCCTCTGACGTCCTCGTCATCACAATGTCAAACCTCAGAGCAGAAACATTTTCAAGCTTCAGATCAGAGACGAGAGTTTATGATCAGTGTGTGACTCTGAAGGCCACTTCACACACACCTCACACACACTTCACACACACCTCACACACACACACAGCACAGGACGCCACTGATGAATTAATGTGATTAAAGCAGAAAACAAGCATTAATTAAACTGAGCACACAACATGAAATAAACACAGTGAATCTTAATTAGTGTGTTTTTTTTAATCTGACTCAACCGCAGAGAAAAAAAATCACAGTGAAATCCAGATTTCAGTCGCTGATCAGCTGCTTTCAGTTCGTTTCTCTTCATCCTGAGTCAAACTGCTGTCAAAGAAACTCGACGATCCTCGGCTTCCCTGTCGGTCTTTAAAGGAAAACATCTGGATCTGGTCCTCAGCAGCGTTTCGTGCATTAAATATTGAAAGAACAGCTTTTGAATTAAAAATTAAATCTATTTTAAATGACAGATGAGCTTCTTTATTGTTCTTTGAGTCATTAAAAAGCAGGTATTTCCATCAAGCCTGTTTGCTAAATGAGCTGCACTTTTATGATGCTTTTCAAGACTTTTTACCACTCGGGGGGGTTTTCACTGCAAGTTCACTTTCACACACTCATTTATACACTAATGGCAGCAAAACAAAGGAAGAACCGACTGGACGGGACTCAAACCAGCGACCTCATGGTGACCAGAAAGGTTCAAAATCTGTAATTTCATGCTTTTAGAAGAATGTTCACTGATTTTTAAAACCTTTGGACACTAAACTTGTTTCATAAATTATAAAAAAACAGGAAGAAAAAGGTTCATTTATTGAGAATAATACATTTATTATTGACAAAGATGGAGAATGTTGGACTGAATTAAACAAACGGCAGCGTGTGTGTTCCTGGTGATGGACGAACATGTTTTAATAGTTTGTGAACAACAATGGTTCCTGTGTTCAGACGGAGGAGAAACATCAGACTGAAACACTCGACAGCTTCTCACTCGCCGTCGTTTTGGGTCTTTTCATTGGTTTTGTTGGCAAAAGGAAATAAAATAAAATAAAAGATCATCTGCCTCGACTGTCTCGCTGCAGAAGTGTCCTGCAAACTGTGTTGCATTGATGCTCGCAGGACGTTTGAGTCTCCGCTTGAACAGAAGCAGCTTCAGCAGGTCAGGATGTTAAAATGCACGGAGAAAAATAAAACACTAAACACTCTTTCACATCATTCTTGCAGGTTTTCATTCATATTGTATCTTAGACTGTCCACATCATGCTGATTTATTCTAAAAAATGTTATTTTTATTTGAAAGAACTCAGGTCCAAGAGTTAACAAAGCAGCCAGATCTCCTCTTCCAGTAAAAAAGTTCATGTTTTTCGTCCAGACGGCGTGTGAACGGTGACACACGGCTCAAACTCAGGTCCATGTTTTTTAGATTTATCAACTCTTTTGTTGAGTAAAACGGCAGCTTGGTTTGAACCGAAGCTCAGAACTGAAACTGATTGTTCTGTTTGTTAAATTATTCTGTGATTGTGTTGTTTCTTTAAATAAGATGCTGTTAAACAGGCTGCACGCTGTTTTTAAAAACTGAAATTTTAAATGATTATTTGATTTGATGGAATCTTTTGAACCCTGTCGATCAAAATGTTGAACAATGAAAAAGTCAAACTCTGGTTCTGTTGATGTTCACTGCTCATGTTCCTGCAGGTTCAGGAAATATTTTAATATATTTATATTTTAAATTAATATTTTTTGAACTGTCGTATTCTTCGTCGTGTTCAGGTCGAATCCAAGCAGCAGTGACGGAGACTCACGCTGACGTCAGAAACTTCATAAACAGGAAGAAGAAGCAGCGAAGAAACACAAACACTGACTCTCAGATCAGAGGAGGAGGTGAAGCACGAGGTCCCGACTGAGTGTTGTCCCTCCTGCTCCTCCTCTTTCACCTCCTCTTCCACCTCCTCCTCTTCCCCTTCCTCCTCCTCAACAACCTCCTCCTCTTCCTCCACCCCCTCTTTCTGTTCCTCTCCCTCTTCCTCCTCCTCCTCCTCCTCTTCCTCCTCCTCCTCTTCTTCCTCCTCCTCCTCCTCTTCTTCCTCCTCCATCCCCTCTTCCTCCTCCTCTTCCTCCTCCTCCTCCTCCTCTTGTTCCTCCTGCTCTTCCTCCTCAATCTCCTCCTCTTCCTTCTCCTCTTTCCCTCTTCTTCCTCCTCTTCCTCCTCCATCTCCTCTTTCCCTCTTCCTCCTCCTCCTCTTCCTCCTCCTCACCCTCCTCCTCCTCCTCCTCCTCGTCCTCCTCATCCTGCTTGCATCATCCTGAATAAAAGTGACTCCTCCTCCTGACTGAGAGATCGAACCGAAGCAGCTTCGTCCCCAAAAATCGATGCCTGTCACCACGGACACGAGGGATCAAATAGCATCTTCCAGAGGTGCACATCTGGGGACGACAACAGGGTGTGTGTGTGCACGTACTCCTGCGAGCATGCATGTGTGTATCAAATGAGTGGGAGCCATTTGTGTGTGTGTGTTAGTGTGTGTTATGTACAGTATTTAAGCCCACTCCATCCTCTCCCTCGGGTTGCCAGAAACTGCAGCTTATTAGGGCTAATTGGCTTCTTTAAGGGCCTTCAGCTCATTATCCGGCCACTTTCAGCGCTCTCAGCTCCTGCAGGTTCTCATCACCACCATGCGAGCGTGGGATCTGGGCCTCACGTCTCCGGGTTACGCTTCTGGCACCATGAGACCAAAAAAAACGAATTATCACATGACATTTTTAATGCCATTTTTTAAAAAAATGTGCTAATTCATGTGCAGTTTTGGTGCATTTAGCTGCACTGAACGTCCAAAAGTCACTGAGACGAGAGTCACGAAGACAAAATGTTAAATCTGGGTCTTATTAGCAAAGTTATTCCTATTATAGTTTTCACAAAAGCACAGTACAGTTTAATGCTAAAGGTGAAATTTGCCTTTAAGAGGCTTTTCTTTCCACAGAGGGAATTTACAGAAAAGATCAATGCACTGTGGAAGTAATTTACACTGAAATGAGCACATATATGCATATTAAAAGAATGTAAACCATCTAAAATAGACTCCTGACTCCTTTCCTGTTGACAGCAGACGAGTTTTCTCTGTATTTTCCTGGTTTGTCATGTGTAACAGCAGCAGCAGACACATTGTATGTAACATGGAATAAGTTGTTGTAATCTCAGAGTCTCTGACAGTGACAGTAACTTCTCTCCTGATTTCTTTTCCCCTGAAATCAGGTGAAACTCTTCCAATCTTCCATGATAACGTCAGAATCGTGTCGCACGCTGTTCCCAGACCACAAAAAGCAATAAAAAAATGTTCAGATTCGAGGCATCGCATCCACAAAGGGGTGAAAATTAGTTTCCATTACGGCCGATCAGAGCCGGAGCGGATAACAGCCCGTGACTACTGCAGAGTCATTTAACGGGGGGATGAATGCCGATTGTACCCTTTCTGACGGCAAAAGCAGGCTGTTAGTGGGCGTTCGTGGGGTTTTGTCCAGTGTGAAAGGGGGATAACTGTAATCTCATCCCATTGAGGCCCCCCAGTTTATTGTTACTCTCCTCCAGTCGGAGCAGAGCTGAAATATTTACTGCTGCTTCACCTGAAACTTCGCTTTCATACACATCCTCTCTGCTTCTTATGAAAGTTATTATCTTTGCACTCATTACCACTGCGATCTAAATATGTATGTTTTCTGTTTTAATGCCTATTTTATTGTTTATTCTAGTTTAAAATGTTTGAACATTAGTTAATATTTTCTCTGTGTGTTGCTGAGTGTTCGTTCCTGTTTTATATTGTAACTAAACAGGAAACAACACAGCTGAACCTTGAACCTAAAAGTGAACAGTGGAGTTTTTCTTCTTGCTAAGCAGCGACAGGAAATGAAATGCACTGAGGTTAGCACTGACGTGTCACTAAAACAAGACATTTTGGACATTTGTGGCCATGAAACATTTTCAGGCGACAAACTCTTAATGCAGTTTGTGAGAACGAGTTCAGCGCGACATCGAGAGAAACATCTTTCTGGTGAAAACTACTCACTGCATTCACTCAGCATGAGGTCAGATCACAGAATAATGTAAAAAACACAACTTTGCTTTCTTTTTTCTTGAAAAAACAAGTTATTTTCTTTTTCTTATTCTGACTGCAGCAGCTAAAAGCCTGTTGCTGCCCCCTGTGGTCATAAAACATGGACGTTGCCTCCTCGTCAGCATGACTGACTCAGTCTGACTCCATGTTTATTCAAATATGGTAAAAGAGGTGGAGAACAGGTGGAGCAAAGACTTCTTACACAGATTATTAACTGCACAGCAAGCCATGTAATTTGTCTGATATTTGCATGAAAAATTCTCCAAAAGGCACCAAAACAACAAACACATCCGAGGGTTAAGCTACTAAGATTAGCTGCAGCAACGCTGAGTAGATAGCTAACAGCTAGCTGTTAATCAGGGCACCTACGCCCTCAGTTATCCATAAATTTAAGCCTAAATATCATTTAAATTGTGATTTATATAAAGTTCCACTGCGTACAGCTGTCATTAGCTATGGAGAACCAAAAATATGTTATACATCAGGTTGCAAATATGTTGATTTCTGCTATAAAGTTGGGCAAAATAATGTGAGACTCTGTTAGCATTGACTCACTTTTGGAGAAGCCTCAAGTGGCCACTGTAGGAACTGCAGCTACCGGTGTATTAGCATCAGCTTCTGGAAGTGTCTGTTTGATTTAACACTGACAGGAATCTGCAACAAGTGCTCTTCTTTAAACAAATCGTTAAATGTGCGACCGATAAATCATTTCCTCACTTTAAAAACATCCTGCTTCAACAGGAAACGCCGAGCAGATCTTTGACCATGAATCATCATTAGGAGAACAGAAAACCACAGGCTGGATGATTCCTCTCTGTTTGTGAACCCTCCTGCTCATTGATCTTTTCCCTGAATAAAGGCCAAACACACACACACACACAGCGGTGGAACATAAAGAATATGAATTATTAATACTGTACGTGGTGAAAGTGGGTCAGTGTGCAGTAGTTCGTCCTGCTTCCTCCATCGGCGGCACAGCGAGTGTTAGAAAGCAGTGAAGTGTTTGTAGGAGGCGGCAGAGGCGACTCTTTTGTTAGTCACATGCACAGTTTGAGAGTCAGTTTGCTTTTTCACAGATGACAGTCTCGTGTGAATTCTTGTACAAAAATATTATTTTTATAAAACAATGTGATACTGATTCTTTCAGACTGTCTTTGACTCAGTTAATTTAGTCCTCAATGACCTTTGGAAAGTGAAGAAAATGTAAATAAATAAAGTAAAAGCAGCATTTCTTCGAGCTAAAAATTTTCCTTTCTTAGGGCGTTTTCACACCTGAAAGTCTGAACCAAGATTCATGTTTCTGCCACACTGTGTCTCAGGTGTGTCTCTGTGCTTTACTCTGATTGGTTTGTTGGCGTCTGACGTCAGCGTGTGAAAATGTCTTGTTTTGTGGTTTGATTGTAGTTTTATGAGTTTTTTCTAGTTGGTCCTTAATAAAATCTTCAGACTAAATGTTAATAAGACGTCTGGTCTCCTCTTCCCTCCATGAAATTCATCAGCTCATTTCTTGTTTTGCCAACAGTAACGTTGGTTTTCCTTTGTCCAGGCAGTCTGCTGTAACTTCCTGTCATTGGTACGAAGGTCCAGAAGTCACACTGGACAAGAACCGAACCTTGGTTCAGTTTGATTTTGACCGAGACCACCACTTTTGATCGAAAGGTTCTGCTGTTTGGTTCAGAAAATGGATCAGAGGAGATTTCACACCTGCTATTTTGTTTCGGATCAAACTGAAAAGTCTGAAAGTCCTTTTGACCAAAGAGGCAGGTGTGAAAGCGTCCTTACAGGTGAGCAAAAGGAAATAAGTGAAATAAAGGAAAACCTCATTTTTCCTTGGTTTTCCTTCCTGGTTTGAGTTTGATTTCCCGTATTTGCTGTAGTTGTGTGCTCACGCTGTTGTTCTGTGCAGAGACAGATAAATAAAAAAGCTACACTGTCAGTTTTACCTCAAATTAAAGTATTTCAGATCACCAGCGAACCACTGATCCTTTGACATGTTGGATCTTAACGTTACAGATCCAAGATCTCAGAAACTACAAAACCTTCATAATCTAAAATGTCAGGATGTATGATAGAAACAAAAGCTGGAGCTCCGGAAACAGAAACACGAGTTAAAATAACTGTAACCTGCCTTTAAACGCTACAGACGAACAAAATCCTGGTGATTAATTTTCAGTCTTTGAGGTTCAAACTTCAAGAGAGCCTGAGTTTAAAGGAAAGACTGAGTGTTGACTCTCTGTAAAAAAGGTTGCTGCCTCCCTTCAAGGTTGTCCTCCGCCGTCCCCGAGTCCTGCTGCTTTTCAATTTGGCCTCCTAATCAGGACCTGAAATGACCGGCGGTTCTTCGGGCCCAGAGGACGGCGGCGGCGGCGGCGGCGGCGGCGACTCCACCTTCGCTTTCTCTCTGCAGCTCCCTGTGATTCAGTCTCTGCTCGGCCTGAAGCTCCTGCCCTCCTCCTCCTCACTCCTCTCTGCCAAATTTACTCACTTGGCTGGTAATTTATTTGTTCACTCAATCTCTCAGACCCCCCCCTTCACCCACCTCCACCACCCACACACACACACACACATCCTCAGACCTTCAGTCTTTTATTTTTTTCCTCTCCAAGTCCCACTTTTTTATCTCTAAGCGGTCATATTTTCATCTGCATGACAGACTTTGCATGCTCATGTCCCTCGTATTAGCAGCCATCTGGGTCCAGACTAAATGTGTCCAATTTAAAAAAGAAAAACAGCCCATCATCTTCACAATGAAACGGCGAGAAAACAATGGAGAAGCTGCGTTATCGCACATCCCATGGCAACGTTTCCAGATAACGGCCAAAGGAAACTTACTACAAAAACAAAATGCAGACAAATTAAGGATGAAATTGGCAGCGGCTCAGAGAAATATGTTAAAGCTCTGCCTTTTTCCGCTGCTGCTGCTGGGAACAGTGGGGAGACGAGACGAGAGCAGAAAAGCGTCCAATCACTGGCAGGCACGGCGGCGGGGGGGACAATCAATGGAACGGCATGAGATAAATGACACAGATTTAAGGACTGTGAGATGAGCAGAGAGAATAAACACTGAGCTGCACACACACACTCACACACACACAAACAAACACACTCACACACACTCAGACCGACACACACACACACACACACACACACGGTCAGTGAGTGGTTGGCTAATGTGATATAAAGACCATGAAAACACGGTGCTGTAACAAAAAGCCTCAGTAAATTCTCATTTATTACGAGAGCAAAATGTCATTTAACACAAAAAAAAGCCTAAAATATCAACAGCAACAATCCGGAGACTGGAAACCTGCTGCTTCAGACCCTGAAACTCACAGAGTTTCATCACTTATTATCCCCTCAGTGTTTCTGAGTGCAAATCAAGTCTCTTTGTGTGTTTGTGAATCTCTGTTGACACCGACTTGACTGCATATAAAGAAGTTTATCACAAAGAAGTACAGTATCGATCAGGTGTGTGAACGTCTGTCGCACAGATTAAACATTTCACTAATATAGAGCTTGCAAAGTTTTCATCTTACCCCAAAAAATGCAACTCTGAAGGGGGTGAAATCAGTTAATCACTGTCCTGTTTATGAATCCTGCACCTGGGGACTCCCGTTCCTGATAAGAGGACGCAGCCCCAACACAAAGATATCTACACCCTTCGGCCAAAGTCACAGCGAAAGCATTTCACATCACATGAGGTTGTATGCATCACATACCACTCTGCCCACAGGGCATCAGTTTCCACACTGAGGACCAACAGCTGCCACTTCCTTCAGAGGCTGTTTGCAACCTTCTCTGACATGCTTTCATTGTTTTTGCTCCACAGCAGAACATCAAACATGGAACGAAACATTTAGCATCATGTGAGAAGAACAGATTCGTTTCTAAAGGGGAAAAAAAACAACTTTATCCTCTCATTGTCTCTTCTCATAGTGAGAAAAATACCTGTTTTAACCACAGCCGGGCCCTGAACTTCAGAAATATGGAGCTTAAATATGTAACAGAGAAAAATGTTTAAGTATCTGTAAATAAACCTCAATGCAAATAATTGTAGGATTTAGTGACATCTAGTGGTGAAGTTGCAGAAGGTCCTGTATTGAGACAGTTTTGACCATTCTGGGCTCCTGTAGAAACATGGAGAAAGACCTGATAGCTCAGGTTTTTTCCATGTTATGTTTTTTTTTACATTTTTTAACAAATTTTAAATTAAACATGTGATTCATATTTCACACCTGTGTCATGTGACCTTTATTCTCTCATATTTAACGACACTTTGAGGGCACAGTTTCTCAAAATGTGGCCTTAAGAAACATTTTGTGTCTCCCTAAATGAAATGCATGCATCCATAGTCTCCCAAGTAATACATGACTGAGCCAAACTGCGCCCCCTGTCTGTCAGGTTAGGAACGACACCTTGTAGAAAGCTATTGTTTGCATATCAACTTTCAAACATCAGGCTAATTTTGTTCTGTAGAGGCTGTTAGCTAAAGTTAGCGGGACAGCTCAGCAGGTTTGCAGCAGAAAATGAACGATTAGTTTCATTTTATTCTGTTTTATGTGTGAGATGTTTCTTTACTGCCTGCATACTCCATCTCACCGGAAACCAGCACAGCCACAGAAGAAACATTACAGAAGGACATGCACACACACACACACACACTCATGCACTCATGCCTCTTCCTGCTTATTAATCATCTCTGTTAATTTCAACTGTATTTTTAGCCGTTTAACTGAGCCTACGTACCATTTCAGCCATAACATCCAGAGGAGAAAAGCTCTCTCAAGGAGGAGGTTCCACTGTTGCACCCCGGCTCCCTGAGTGGGGAGGAGAGAAGAGAGGAGGGGGGAGGGAGGAAACAGAGATGTCTACAGTGAATCAAATCACTGGAGCCTTCTACACACTGCTACCATGAAGAGTTATCAGCTTTAATATTTCATATTTACAGAGAGAAGCACACACCTCTTCCACCACAGATAGAAAAAACAACTTCATCCTCTAACGTGACAGAATATCTGGACGTATTCATGGAAACAAGGTTTGTGTGAGTGAACTGAGTGTTTGTAACATGCAAATCCCATTTATGATTATGCAACATGTAAAACACAAAGCATCAGCATTAATCACATCATCCACCTACAACAGCTCTCCTCCCCAATGCTCTGCCTGCAGAGAGAGGCGGTGGGCGGCGGAGGGGGGTTATCTTTTGTCAATTTTGATCTACGCCACCAGTTATTTGTTCTGTGCTCCGTGCGATCCTTCCCGCTGTGAGAGGAAATTCCCATTTTTGTCAAATTTTTTTTTACAAATTCTTTCCAAAGGTTGTGATCTCTCCACGGGACAAATTAACGGTGCCGTTAAACAAATTAGGCAGAAACGTGTGGTTATCTTCCTGTTTCAAAGCTGCACAAAAAAACACTTTTCACAGCAGAAATACAGGACGACGACGACGATAACCTCGGGCTCGATAACGTGAACACACACACACACACACACTCCGAGGTTCTGACCCAGAATTACTGCTCATACATTATATACGACCTTCCTGTACAATAACTGCATTCAAGATTCATGTTCATTAGGAGCTGATTACACTGTAATCTCGCTGTTGATGCAACTGCCTGCACACAGTCAAACCTCTGAGGAGTGGGGAGGACGGGTGAGGAGGGGGGCGGGTGT
>JAPZDV010000001.1:29617046-29665005 GCA_029814665.1 Acanthurus lineatus
ACAAGTCGGCGGCTGACTGGAGGAAATGAAGTGCGATGTGTCTGTCAGGACACGACGGCGAGTGAAACCAATTACAGAGGCGACAAAAGGGCGTCTGAAAGTTGAGAGCGGGATCACAGAGGGCCTGGATCCGTCTCACACACACACACACTCACACACACACACACACACACACACACTCACACGCACACACACATCCGAAGACTCCGTCCTGCCGTCGCTCTCCGTTCACACCAGCAGCCGCAGACCTAATTGCAAAGTGGGACATAATATAGGGCAGCGTGAAAAAAATGTAGGGCTAAAAAGAGAAGAAGGAGGCGAGTGAGAGCAGCGATGCAGTGAAGTCCTGCAACGTCCAAACAATGCATGCACGCACACACACATGCACACACGCACACACACACACACACACACAAACACACATGAACACACTCACAAAGGTGGCTCATGACATCATCATTGTCCTCACTGACATCACTGCAGTTTAAATGAAGGTGTGAAACTCGTCTGAGCGACTCTGAAGTTTCCGTCAGTGATCAGAAACACATGCAGGTCACACACACACACACACACACACACACACACACACACACACACACACACACACACATACATACACACGCACACACACACACACACTCTTCATTAACTCAGAGTGTGTGTTGTTGTTCCTGGTGTTTAACCTGATATGTGGTTGATTACTTCGGTCGTCTCACTGCAGATCGAGTTTCCTCTCAGAGGCAATAAAGTCTGAATCACACAGATTACACAGGTTATGCAGATTACACAGATTATGCAGATTACAGTGTGTGGGACATTTTGGAAGAGGCATTTCAATAAATATGGAAAAAATCTTCTGGGAAGCAGAGTATTTTAGTTGTGATTTAGCAACAATTAAAGGCAGGATAGATTTCTCTGCTGACACTCTGAGTTTAGAGCCACAGGAACTTTTTTAATGAAACTTTACAGAAACGTCAGGTTTTATCCAGAAAAGAGCCAAAATATTGTTACACAATGTAAAGTTTTCATCAGTTTATTACCTATAAAAAGGCTTATTTAAGTCTTTTATGCATCAACTTTCAGACTGAGGTCCACAGAGGTGAAATAAAATGTCATTAGGGAACAACGAGCTCCTGAACACACCAACAGTTTCTGTGCTGGAAAGAATCTGCTCCTGTTTGCAGTGTGATTAGATTTAACACAGTAATTAAGCCACAAACACCACACAGGCACAATATTGACTGAAATAATCGATAGAATTTGATAGAAAAACTCTTCGGAGCCTGAACCTCGGTGCTTTAAAGGGAAACTCACCTCATCGGTTGAGTTTCACGACTCAAAGTCTGAAGTCTGAAGTCTGAAGTCTGATGGATCAACATCTGCAGCAGGTGGAGACCAAACCGGAGCTGAAAGGTGACGTAAATGTTGGACTCCAGCAGAAACTCACTCTAAATGAACGCAGCTTCATGTCTGCAGAGACTCATGATGCATTTTGCACATCAGTTTTAAAGGATGATGATGATGTGTGTGTCAGTGTTGTGTTTGCAGCTCGTTACCTCGAGTGTTTGACATCAAATGTCACTGACATGAAGCTGAATTATCCTGCTGACAACAAACAAACACGCAGGACTGAAAATATCACACATACACACACCCATGTGACATTTTAGAAAGCAGAAAGAGGAAAATGTAAAATATCAAGAAAGAAAGAGATTGATCTTTATGGGAAAAACATGTTTCAGAAGATCTGGATCGTCTGTGAGCTTCAGTGGATCATAACGAGCTGTGATGTGTGTCAGAGGTTCTGCTCGGATTCACGAAAATGAGGATCAAACCGTCGCCCTCGTTTGTGACGATGAAGAGGAGGAGGAGGGGGAGGGGGATGAGGAGGAGGGGGAGGGGGAGGTCACTGCTGCTGCCATCGATCCTCCTCGTATCAGGAGAATCAAAGCGGCGCTGCTGATCATCGCCTCCCTGCTGATTTATCTGAAACGAGTCCTCGCCTCCCCGGGGAGATAAAAATCATCGAGTCCAGCAGCGAGTCGGAGCCTCTCGAGTCGTTTGGCAAAAAAAAAAACTGAACCCTCCTCCTCCGGTGCAATTAAATCTGCCTTTTGCAGACGAAGACGCAGGTGTAATTGCTGAAGTGTTTCTTCTGATTTGCTGCGGTGCTTCAGTGTTTCAGGTGGATGCATTAAGACGCAGACGGGGTCATTTGTTTGTTGAGGGAACCTTTAGCAGCTCTCCCTCCACCACCACCACCATCACACACCACACATGGCCTTGTTCACTGGTCTCTCCATCTCTCTCTCTCTCTCCATCTCTCTCCATCTCTGAAAGCACATTAATCATTGCAGACTCCCACATGTTTTCACCTCTACCTCCTCCCCGCCCATTTTCTCCTACTCCTCCGGTTCTCTTCCTCTGGTGCTGAAGGCAAGTGGGTCACCGGCAGCGCGAGGACTGTTTTCACTCCGGCTGAGAGCGAGAAAGAGAGCTGAAGGCTGCAGGAAGTAAACGAGATGCAGGTTTTTCCAACAAGATGGCTTCTTTTATTAGAACCGAGTCCTGAGTGTTTTTTTTTTTTTACCTCCAGGAGATTAAAACCAAGTTCAGCTCTCGTCTGTGTGACGTCTCTGCGGTTCAGACGTATAAATGTGGGAAAAGGATGATTTTATTAGCAGCAAAAAAAAAAAAAAGAAAAGTCATCCTGAACTGAGTCATATTTTTACATAATAAAAGACAAAACTGAATATTGTGATAAAATGATAACAGGCCAGAAGAAAATGTGATTATTTAGAAATTAAAAAAATGACTGTGAAGGAAGAAATCTGTAATTCCGCCTTAAATCAAAGACCAAAGAGCTGCGAGAGAGTAAAGATTAAAGAAACGCTGAGAGAACCTGATTCTCTGATCCGCCTTTCACACGACATTACATGAGATGAGACCAGAAAAGCAAAAAAAAGGACATTTCCTCATAAATATGAATGAGGTTGAAAAACTGGCCACTGAGGCAGGAAATCAGCTGCTGAAGCTGCAGATGAAACAACTCGAAAACATAAAAAAAATAAAAGAAAAGAGGACAAACTCATTAACAGCATTCAGATAAAATGATGAGAGCAAATATGAGGCCACCTCTTCATTCATGATCAGCTCTGAAAATATTAAAACAGCCTGAAAAGTGAAAACATTGTTTTGCTCTCTGAGCTTCTGGGATTAAATGAGGAGATGTCGCCCTCTACTGGCTGCAGGTGCACATTACAGGAAACACAGAGTCCTGTCAGCAGAGGAAAGTCACTGTTATATTTAAAAATTTATCATCTAAGAAAGACAATTCCGTATAATAAGTACTTTTTTTATTTAAAGGACATTTTGCTGCTGATATTTTGTATTTAAACATCATTTTGAATTCAGGGTTTTTACTTGTTGGGACGTTTTAAAACTTTATTGATTTTTTTTTTTGACTCGAATCTTCTTTCACTTCTTTCCTCTGAACAATAACATGAAGTTCAAGCTGCAAAACACCAGTAACACTTTTTAAAATCCTGCAACCTTAAAAGCTGCAGAGTGACGTGAACATGTTTGTAATTGATGCAGGTGATGTTGCGTTCAATGACTCACACAAACAGCAAAGAGGATTTTTCATTAATGAAGCTGAAAGAAACAGCTTCGCTCACTCGTGTGTCTGCTGATGAAAACATCATAATGTGATCGAAAGCTTCCAGCTTTTTGGTGGGATCATGTTCTTAACTGTCTGTGGGGACTTTTTATCTCCTGCAGAAGAAAATGTGAATCAGATTTCTGTTCCTCTCTTGTGTTTCCCGTGGCCTCGTCCGACCGAAGGAAGCCTGCACGTGGAGAAACAAGAAGAGAGAAAGAAAGATCATCTGAATCTTTAATGATCCCTGTGAGGAAACTCAGTCATTTGCAGCAGAAGATGGTAACCGAACATAAAAAAGGAATAAAAGAACATAGAGACTTCAAAGTTTCTGCCGTCCGTCTGCAGCTGAGACACATTTTATAAGAAATAAACTTCACTTCACCATCAGCATGATATGAATGAAACACTGAGCTCTTTTCTCAGGTCATTTTCATGTTTAACTGTTAAAAATGATGATGTTTCTCCTTTAGATTGAAGTATTGAAATGCATTAATGGATAAAAAAGCATCATAGTTTTGTTTTTTTAAGACTTTTGAATGAACTGCAGCAGAAATCTGTTATATTTTCCAAAATTCACACAAATTACTACAAAAGATGTTATCATCGCATTCACTGTTTGTACTTAAAATGCAGCTGTTTTCTTTCTGCACACGATCACAAACGACAGCATGTTTTTAAATTAAATTTTGTGATCTGAATAATGAGCCATCTGTCAAATCTGCCATCTTTATGTCTCCAAAAATCATCTTCAAGTCCAGTTTTGGTTGACAGACACTCAGAAAGCACAGTTTCCTCGTCTCACATCTTCACCCTGTCTTTTTTTTTTTTTTAAGGATGCTGCCTCCATCATCCGTCACCATGGAAACATCAACAGCTGGTTGAAGAGCAGCCGTCCTGGTTTCAGCTTCAGTGGTTTTGCTTCATTTCTTGTCTCATCAGACCAGAAAGTCCTTTAATGCTTTCAGGGTCCTTCAGGAGCTTTTTGGACGACTCCAGTTTGCTGTCATGTGTCTTTCGCTCAGCAGCGACTTCAGATCTTCTCCTCCGTCAGCCTCCGACCACCTGCAGCCCTCTGAGATGATGCTTCTTCTCCTGGCATCTCCTGAAGCTCTGTTACAGCCTGTGTTGGGCTCCTGGCCGCCTCCCTGATGGAGACTCTTCTCGCTGAGTTAATGAGGTTGGCGGCAGGAAACGGAGTCGACCTCAGATTCCCGGCCTGGTTTGTGAAGAGGTGGCCATGTCCGTCTGTCCGTCCGTCTGTCTGTGCAGCCTCTCGCAGCCTCCAACATGTCTGCAGACTTCTGTGTTGGTCAGACAGACGCTGACAGAGTGTTTGTCAAAATCACATCGATTCACCTGAGCAGGTGCCTCAGATTCGGAGCTGACAGGCTGCAGCTGATATCTGAACGATCTGAGACTGATTTTCAACAAACACACACAAAAAAAGGCTGAAAACATGTTTTTGTATGTCAGTGTTGGAGGTTTGGTGTAAAATTAAGTGTCAAGAAAAATCTTTTTCACTTAAAATTAAACCTTTAACACAATGAAATGTGATTAAAGTGAAGAAGGTCTCCGGTGCGTCACTTTATATCATCGCCATCGTCATAAAAAGCTCTGAGCGCCACCACGTTATGTTCGAGTTTCAACATTAAAACTTTAATATTTAGCTCCTTGTCACACTCAGATTTTTCAGCATTGATTCGAAGCAACAATCTGACTGACAGGAAAACACACATCAGACGAGCAAAGTGAGGAAAAGTTCAATAAGCTTTATTAAATGTCTTTCCAGATGTTAAAGGGTGAGCTGAAAACGTTCACCTCCGACTCTGTATTGCACTGAGTTCGGCCTCCCGACGCCGAGAGGCCGACAGCATCACTATCTCTGAAAAATAGAGGCAGTAGAGAAAATATTCCATCTGAACATTTTTCAGTAGTTTACCTTTTTCATAAATAGATTCAGTTTCTGTTTTTAGTTCAATCACACGTTTATGTACAGATCATCAGGACAAAGTGACTCAAACTCATCAGCAACAGCCAGTTTTTACTGAAAAATCAGCTGACAAGCCGGAGAACTTCGGCTTGTTAGCTGATTTTCTTCTGTAAAAACATCTTCAAACACTAAACAGTCAGGAAATGTACACCAGGCAGAGAGGATAGAAACGCATATGTACATACATACAGCCCATAGCAGACACTGTACACTCTGAGGATGCACACATAAATACAGAACAACCTTAAATACAAACAGCTCGTACTTTCGTCTCTGCTGTGCATTTGCAGTCCATTTTTAATGGCGAACAAAGAACCGTTGTCTCCCACCGTCTTTAGCGCCGCGGCGAGAGCAGAGACACCTTTGGCTTTACAGTTAAAGGGAACAGGAGGGAGTGGGAGAGGTGTAGTGCTTCTGAGCTTACGTGAGATGATTATGTACACATTCGGAGTTTCAGTGCATAGTTTGAACTCAGCATCACGATTATGTGCAAAGTATGAAACCAGGCAGGCAACAAAGCAGCAGCTGGTGCCCATTTTTTGTGATTTTGGATGTAAAGCAAACAGTTTCTGACAGCTGAAGGAAACGGGAGCGAGGTGGAGAGGAAGAGCTTCAGAGGGAGATTCACACAGCAGTTTGAACCCACAGGGGATATATGGCTTTCTGCACCTCCTCACGCTCCCCGACACAAAAACATCACGTTTCTGTCCGCGACTCCTTCCTGCTGCGGATCAGAAAACAACAACATGGAGGCAAAATGCCCGAATCATCACTGAGCCCATCTGTTTCTGAGGGGAGGGGGGGAGCTTCAGGCTTTAAGGCTTCATTTACATCAGAACGCTTAAAGGAAATGAGTCAGAACCGAAGTGAAACTTGTGTTGATTCCAACAAAAAGAGCGACAGATAAATAAAAATGACATCTTCTAGAGGAATCGATCTGCTGCTGCTGCTGATTCACATCTCATGCTGATCTCAGACCAGTTTTCATCATCGTTGTTATGGTTCACTGATAAAAAACACGTTAAATAAAATCTAATTTTAACAAAAACTGATGATCTAAAGATGCTTTTTATCAATGAATAAAAATAAAACAAAAATTAGAGTTAAAATGTTTGTTTTTTTTCAGGTTTTATCTGAAATATTTTGATAAAAACTTTGATGAAGATCATTTGTCAACAAACTGATCCCTGATCAGCTTCGATCAGGTAACTTTAACATGACAACATGTGATGTGAGCTGGCAGCAGCAGCAGTCAGTCAGTGTGTGTGAGTGTGTGTCGGTGTGTGTGAGTGTGTGTCAGTCAGTGTTTTCATGCTGCACACACACACACACACACAGATCCCATGAAAAGGCCGTGGTTTCTCCGGACTACAGGGCACCGGTGAGGCACATGAGGACGAGCACGTGGATCGTGAGCAGATAAGCCAGAAAGAAATATCGAGAGCGGGCGCGAGTCGTCAGCAGCCTGGAGAAGTAGAGGCTCCGCCCCCTGAGCCACCGCCGGCACGCCACCATGCCGCCTTTCACCTGCAGGTACAAACATGAAACAAACATGAAACGAACATGAAGCGAACAGCTTCATCTGAGCTCAGAAACCACAGAGATGATGTCATTCATGATGTCTGGTGCCGTTAATCAGTGAAATGATGATCATGTGACTTTTGTTGTCGTCTCCGTACCTTTCGTGTGATCAACGGCTGGTTGGGGTTCAAACTGAGAGCCTCCCACTCCTCCTCCGTCTCCATCTCGATGCTGAAGTCTCTCTGAGCGTCTCTGGACAGACTGGAACCAACACTGCAGAACACACACACCGTCAGCCGCTCTGCACGAGTGTGTGTGTGTTTCAGTGTGTGTGTGTGTGTGTGATTCAGTCTGTGTGTGTGTGTTTCAGTGTGTATGAGTGTGTGTGTGTGTGTGTGTGACTGGATGAGGGTCTCACCTCTTTGCTCGGTCCTCAGAGACACGCAGAGCCTCCTCAGCTGTTTCTCTTCTGGCTCTTTCATCTGCCAAACTCTGCTCCACCTCAAGCAGCCTGAACAAACACACACACGCACACACACACACACACACACACGTTAACATATCCATGAGCTCCACACACAAGCTCTCAGGAAACAAACCACACAGTGTCTCCTCACCGCTCTCGGAGCTGACTGGCCTCAGCGGTCTCTGCTGTCATGGACTCGCTGCTTCTCTCCTGTGGTGCTCCAGGTGCGACCTCAGCATAGACCGCCCCCTGGTGGTTAAGGCACAACATTACAGGTATATAGAGAGAAGACTCATAGCTGTAGGATTATTTTCAGGGTCTTTACTTTATATAATGACAGCTCAGAGGGACAGAAACAAGGGTGAGAAGATTAACTGGAACTCTCATGATTTATTTTGACACAACTGTTTTCGCCAGTTTTATACCCAGAATACATCTTGCACCTGTTAAAACACCTTTTCCCTTCTCTTTTACCTGAGCCTGGACTTGGACTTGTCCCTCCAGCCAGTGGCAGCGGTTCTGGGTGTCCCTCAGGGTTTGAGAAACAGCTCTCAGCTGAGCTGCAACTGCACCTTTCTCCTCCACCACCTGCTGCAGCTGAGAGGTGGAGAGTAAGCAAACATGGCCATGCTGCGTTCGTTAATTCAATCTTCAAAATGTGTTTTAATACTTTAAGAAGTCGAATCTTCAGTAGAAAAAAGCCGTCTCAGCGGTCTCAGCTGTCTCGTACCTTGGTGTTGATCTGCTGGAAGTACTGGTCTCGTTGTTGGATCTCGTACATGCAGCGCTGCAGGTCTCTGTGTAGCTGCATCCTCTCCGCCTCGTACCGACGCACCACCTCCTCCAGGCGGCTCTGACCTGCTGGGACGAGTGTTTCCCGCTGTGTGGACAGAAAAAACACACGATGAAATACTGAACAAAAGGACTCTGGTTCAATAAGGGAAAAGATGCTGCTGAATGACTGCAAACTAAGTTACAACAAACAATGAAAAAAGTTTCCTTTTTTTCAGAAAAACATCAGCTAACATCAGATAGTTTTTCTAGGAATACTGAAACATCAACGGATAACAAGAACAACACGCGACTCATAAGGCTGAAGATTCAGGTGTGTGTGTGTGTGTGTCTCACCTTGACCTGCAGCGTGTCCTTCCTCTCTGTTTCAGACCTACAAACACAAAGACTTTCAGTGTCATAAGCAAAAAAACTTTATTTCTCATTAAAATGTGGTTTGTTCTTTGCCACATGCACGTTTTAACGCACTCTGAGCCGAGCACCTGAACGCAGCAGCTGCTCACTGCACTCTGAAAACATCAAACCTCCAACTTTTTGTCAAGTAAAGTTCCATTTTCTTGCTTCTTTCAGACCGATACGGTCACACCTTCAGTACTTTCTGTCCACCTCCACATTAC
The DNA here is from genome assembly GCA_029814665.1 of Acanthurus lineatus. Lineage (NCBI taxonomy): Eukaryota > Metazoa > Chordata > Actinopteri > Acanthuriformes > Acanthuridae > Acanthurus > Acanthurus lineatus. Next base: position 29,626,094 of record JAPZDV010000001.1, read on the forward strand.
AAACATCAAACATCAGTTGGTCTGGTTTTACCTCTGATCCGTCCTCTTTTCTGTTTCATGCGACGCTCCGTAAGTTTGCATCTTCACTGTTTGTTGCAGTTCATCCATTTTCTGTCTTGTCTCCTGAAAGAACATCGACAGAAAGAAGAAAAACATCAGTCTCAAAGGTAAAATTCATCTCAAAATCAGTAATCAGAGTATTTGACAGAGAGCATCCCAACAGAAAAATACCGTGCAAACCAAAGCGATGGTACAAAAACCAAAACCAAAACCAAAACCATGAGGCTTCATGCTTCCACAAAAGCAAACACGGCCGAGAGATGAAGTGCAAGCAACAGCCAAACTCAACCACAGCTGATGACTTCACTTACCGGCGCGTCTCTCTCAGTCTGGAGGGCGCCGACGCCACTTCCTTTAGACTGTTCCACGCCGGCGGAGGCGGCCGCCTCTGGGCTCGACCCTTGTCTGGACTCAGCCACTCTCCTGGCTCCGCTCAGCTCTTCCATCAGCCTGTCGCGGTCGTTCTGCAGGCTCACCATGGACCTGGAGAACGCCGCCAGCTGCCGGCTGTACGTGTTGTTTTCCAGGACGACCTGCTTCAGCTCCTTTTCCTTCGCTGACAGAGCGGCCGACAGCTCGTCCAACAGCTTGTTCAGCTCTGAATGAGCCTCTTTGCTCTCTGCAGCTTTTAACCTGTGAGCCAGGACGTCCCTCTCTTTGGAGAACATCGCCAAGTCAGAGGTGGCGTCCTGCAGGCTGCGCTCCATCTTGCTCAAGGCGGCCTGAGTCTCCCTGAGTTCTTCATCGTACCTGTTCCTCAGGGTCTTGAAGTCTTCGATGAGCTGGTCTCGGTCGTCCTGCAGAGCAGCCATGGCTTTGCACAGAGACTCGTTTTGAGTCTTCATGTCTTTGCTTTGCGTCTTGGCCTCTGATAACTGCTGCTCCAGCTCCAGCTGGTCCTTCGCCAGCTCCTCCACCCTTCGATCAGCCGTCTCACGCTCGTTTCTCATCAGGTCCACCTCGCGCTCGAAGGCGTCCAGCTCGCTGTTGTATTTGTCTTCAGCTTCGGCCAGTTTTTTATCCGTTTCATTCTCTAACAGCTGCATTTTGGTCTTGAGCTCATCAGTCAGAGTTTTCTGCGAGAGGATCTTCTGCTGCAGGTCGTTACACTCGGCTGCTTTGGCTGCCACAGCTTCCTGCAGGTCAGAAATCACTTTGCCCTCATTCGTCGTGGCTCTCTCCTTCTTCAGAGTTGTTATGTCTGCCTCCTGTGTTGAAACCTGAGCTTTGAGTTTAGAAATCTCTGCTCTTAAAGAGCTGTTCGCCTCTTCTTCCTTCTGGAGTTCGAGCCGAGACTCTCTGTGCTGCTTTTCAGCTGCGGCCTTTTGGTTTTCCAGGTTTTTGATCACATCCTGCTGCTTCTTCAGCAGCACCTTCAGCTGGTTGTCCTTCAGGGATAAAACCTGGTTCAGATCCTCTCGGTACCGAACCAGCTGAGCTCTGAGCATCGCGTTCTCTGAGTTCAGATCATCCATCTGATGCAACAGCTTCCTTATTTCATGTTTCAGGCCTTTGGTGGCACCACCTTCTCCGTCAGCAGAGCCTTCTTTGCCCATCAAGCCCAACTGACTCTTTGCTTCCAGTATTCTGTATTCTGACATCAGTCGCTCCCGTTCGCTCTGCAAAGAAACCATCGAGTTCTTGAATGACTCCATCTTCGCCGTCATTTGCTCCTTTTCCTGGACGGACCTGCTCACTTTGATTTGCAAACTCTTGACCTTCGCTTCGAGCCCCCTCAGCTCCCTGTCAGCCTTCTCTCTTTGGTAGCGTGACGACGTTAGCCTGTCCTCGTACACGGCCACCTGGGTGCGATAGTTAGCCTGGAGTTGTTCCAGATACCCTGACATCTGTCCGTCTCTGCAGGACAGTAAGGAAGAAATCTCAGCGTCTTTGCTCTGGAGAAGCGTTTTCAGCTGCAGAGAAATCCCCTCCTGCTTCTCGAAGTCGGCCTGAAGTTTGTCACTTTGAGCCTGTAAAAGCTGCAGCTGAGCATCAGAGTCTGCATTTATCTTCTCTGTCTGCTGGAGATTCAGCTGCATTTGGGAAATCGCATCTTCTTTGTCGGCGAGCTGTCGTTTCAGCGTGTTTTTATCTTGTTCTGTTCGTTCCAGATGAGCGCTGAGCTCCTTCACCTGCACAGTCAGAAGCTCCACGTTCTCGGCGAGTTCGGCGTTGTTCGCGCTCATGACGAACAGCTGCCTCTGCTGTGCAGCGGCAGCGACCGAATACTCGTTGAGCGTCCTCTCCAGCCTCGACTTGGTCACTCGCAGCTCGTTCACCTCTTTATCTTTCACCCTCATGTCTTCGAGGAATCGTTTGATCACAAAACCCTGTTCCAGGAGCTGGTTGTCCTTCTCGTTTAAGGTCTTCTGGAACAAATTATTCCAGAGTTTGGTGGCCTCGGCGCCGTGAGGAGAGGCAGATAAAGCAGACAGCTTGGCTTCATTAGTCTTAGATGCTCTTTTCAAAGTGTTCATCTGCAGCTCTTGAGAGTCGAGCTGCTGCCGAAGTTCATTAACTTTCTGACTTTCTTTCTCTCTTAAGCTCCTCAGTTCCTCTACCTCCTGTTGCAACACAAACTGATTCTCCATATAAGAGTTCAGCTGTTTCTCGTCTACATGTTGTGGTGGTTTCGTTTTCTCCGTGACCTGATCCTCAGACTTTTTACTCTGCTGTGATATGAGCAGAGCCAGCTGATCTCTGTCCGACTCCACGCTCAGAATCTTCTCGTTGGCCTGCTGGAGGAGGTTCTTGTGTTTAATCAGCTCCGATTCAACTTGGTTGCTTCTCTCCTCTAAAAGTGATATTTTCTCTGAGCTTTTCTTCAGTTCTTTCTCCATGTTTTCTGCAGCTGACTGTGAGGTTTTTAAAGAACTCTCCAAATCTAAAATCAGTTCCTGGTATTTGATGCAGTTTTGCTGCAGCTGATTTATCTCCTGATGCTTTTCCCTCAGAAGCTCCTGCAGCTCTTTCTTCACGTTCTTGGAGCCCTCGTTGCCTCTCTGAACCGTCTTAAGTTTCTCCTCAAACTCTCGGACAAGTTTGAGCTGCTCCTCCTCTTTTTCTTGACGGACTTGGTTACTCATCTCTTTGCTGGCGGCCAGCTGAGAAGATAGCTGCACGTTCTGGGTTTGCAGAATGGCGATGGACTCCGTCAGCTCATCAATCCTCTCAGAGTTTTTGAGGATCACAGTTTCCAGATACTCATTTTCGTTTTTCACTTTGTCTGAAATCTCTTGAACGTTTTCGAGCTCCTCCTGCAGAAGAGACTTATCGTCCTCCAAGATTCTCACCTTCTCGTTCAGGCTGATGGTCTCCTGGCTGTGTCGGTTGATAATGTCTTTGAGCTCTTTAACAACATCATCCTTCTTTCCCAGCTGGGATTCATGATCAGTCTGTATCTTCTCGATTCTTTCAGAGAGATTTTGCTTCTCTTTTTGCAGCAGGTTGTTGATTTCCAGCTGAGCACCGAGTTCTGTTTTCTGGGCTTCGATCTGAGCGGTCAGTGAGTTATTCAGGCTGAGAGCTTCATCGAGTTTCAGCTGCATGTTGTTTGTGTAAGTGTTTGATTCCAAGTGCTTCTTTTCCAGCGTGCAACTTGATTCTTCGAGCTTCTCTGAAAGTTGGTTATTTTCAGCCTGCAGCTCCGTGATTTTCTGTCCGAGATCCTCCGATGAGCCTTTCAGTTTGCAAATCTCCTCCTCCAGCTGGTGATTTTTATCGGTCATTTCGCTCGTCGTCTTTCTGTGGTTTTCTTCCAGCTCGTTCATCTCTTTTCTTGTTTTCTGATTCTCCTCCTCCAGTTCTTCGATCTTCTGCCGTTTCTCTTTAGAGAATTTGTGCATCCTCTCTTTAATTCTTCCGTTTTCTTCCTCCATCTCTCTGGTTTGCTTCTGCAGATTCTCCATCTCGGCTTCATGTTTGTGGATCTTTCTGAGGGCTTCCTGTCTCTCTCTCTTCGCTCCCTCCAAAAGCTGCCTCATCTTATCCATTTCACTGCCCACATTTTCATAAGCTTGCAGAAGAGACTCGTATTCTTGTTTGAGCTCGGCGTGCTTTGACTTCCACTTGGACAGCTCGTCCGTCTGAGAGTCCTTCAGAGACTCGAGCTGGCAGGAGAAGGCTTCTTTCTGCTGAGTGATGTTCTCTATGGTCAGTTTCAAGCTGTCACAGGCTGCTGATAAGCTTCGATTATCATTGAGGATACCATCGACTTTAGCGACGAGTTTGTCCCTCTCTGCCTTCAAAGACGACACAGAACTTTCCAGGTTCGTATTTTGTTGTTTTAACTTCATCACTGATGATTCCAGAGCAGAGAACTCGGCTTCTTTAGCTTCATGTTCGGCTGACAGCTTCTCTGCTTCCTCCTTCAGAGCTGCATTTTCCTTCAAAAGCTCCTTCCTGGAAACCAAAGCTGCCTGAAGCTTCCTGGTTAGGAGGGAGATTTTGCTCTGGTTGTCCTGATCGTTCATCTTGGTGCTGTTTTCTCCAGACCTCTGAAGCTCAGCAGCCTCGGCTTTCACTCTTTCAATAGAAATCTCATGTATTTTAATTTGCTGTTGTAACTGCAGTTCAAGTGCAGCAATTAGTTGTTCCTTTTCTGAAACTTGAGTATGAGAAACTAACAAAGCGTCATCTCTCTCTTTCAGTTTCACTTCAAAGTTTTCAGCACATTTGCAGGACAAACAGGCCTCTGCTGTGTCAGCGTCTTTGTGTTTGATGATCATTTCATGCATCTGTATCTCCTCTGACTCCTGCAGTTGTTTGTTCAGTGTTGTTACCTCGTCTCTGAGTTCATTTATTAACCTGAAAGCATTTTCTTTTTCTTGTTTTATCAGATCCAGATCTCTTTGTTTGTCGGTGCAGCTTAGTTGTGCTTTTTGAAGCTCCTCCATCAAACCATCTCTGTCCTCACTGAGCTGCTGCTGTGTTTCTGAAAAAGTCTTCTGGATGGTTGAAACTTCCAGGGATTTCTGTGAAACCAAACCAACGGCCGTCTCAAGTTCCACTTTCATCTGATCACGTTTCTCCACAAGAGCCTTGTTTTCTTTTATTAAAAGCTGATACTTCTCTTCAGTTTCCTGCCTGTGTCTGTCCTGTTCAGACTCTGAGCTGCTTATCTGAGTTTTCAAAGAAACATTTTCATTAATCAAATCTTGTTTCTCCTGTTGAGCCTTCAGCTCGGAAACTTTAACGATTTCCTGGAACTTCTCAACTTCTTCTGTTTTCTCTTTTACTTCTGCACAAGCATTTTCTAAGTCCTTTTCCAGCCTGCGAAGCTCTGTTTTCAAAGCTTCTGCTTCTTGTTTTATGACAACAAGAGCCTCATCTTTGCTCGTCATTTCAAGAGACACGTTTTCAAATTTGGACTTCACATTTTCCAGCTCTGTTTGCAAGTTCGACAGCGAATGACACTGACCCTCTTTCTCCGCCAGAGAAATCTTCAGATCCTGCAGGATTTTATCCCTCTCCTCAACAAGCTGCCTCAAAGTGTCCAGTTCATCTAAATAAGTCAGAGAAGTTTTCCTGAGGTCCTCCAGTTCCCTGACCTTCTCGTCAAAGTTCAACTGGACGGCGTTCAGCTCGTTCGTCTGCTGACAGCGTTGTTCCAGAAGAGCCTTGTAGTCGTCTTTCAGCTCAGAAAGTTCCTGTGTTAACTTCTTCTCATTTTCTTGAGCTTTCTTCATCGTCTCTTTGCGTGCCAGCAGGGCGGCCTGGGCCTTTTTCTGCAGCGTCGCCTTCTCAAGCTTCATCTGTGCCAGCTCGTTTTCTAAATCAACAGCAGTAGCAGTGGAAGAAGATTTGTCCTGCAGCTCATCTTTGCATGTCTTCATTTCGGTTTGAAGCTCATCTATTTTCTGCATCCAGATGTTTCTGTCCTGCTCGAACGTTTCTTCTCTCTGAGCAAAACTCGACTGCAGCTGCTCGATCAGGGAACTTTTCTCCGTCAGCGTTTGCAAAGTTTCTGAAAAACATCTTTCTTTCTCGTTTAATGTGGTTTGCAAAATTTCTTTTTCTGACTGTAACTGTTGCACAAGTTTTTCCTGCTCTGATTTTTGTTGGAGGATTTCTTCTTCTTTCTCACAAATTTTCTGTTCCAGAAGAGAAACCTTCTCTTCGTACATTTTTGCAGAAGCTTCAGCTTGATTCGTCGCTTCCTGCAGCTGATCATGTAAAAGTGAAAGCTCAGTTTTACTGCTGACACTTTCTTCTTTTTGGTTTTCGTACTGTTCGATTTTCTTCAACAGGTCTTTTCTTAGAATGAGAGCAGCTTGAAGCTTTTTCTTTGCTGCGTCTTTTTCTTTTGAAACCTTTGATAATTCAGTCTTTAAGGCATCTTTCTCTTTCATCAGCTCAAGTTTCTCTGAGTTCTTGGTCTCAATTTCACTCTGCGATTGTGAAATTTGTTCTTCTAACTGCTGAGAAAGCTCCTCCAGCCTCTTCATGGAGGTTTTGTGTGCTTGCTCCATGCTCTCTAACTGTGCTATAAGAGATGTTTTTTCCTCACCAAGCTTCACTCTTTCATTTGAGGCCGACTCGATGACCTGAGCGATGGATGCATCTTTATCTCTCAACTGCTGACTGAGTCCAGCCAGTAATTCCTTCTGCTGACTTATCTGGATGCTCATACAGCTCATTTGCTCCTCTTTTGCCTGGGATTCATTGTGTAAAGAAGACTGTTTGACAGAAGCTTCTTTCACTTTTTCTAATTCAGCACCGAGCTCAGTTTGTAGACGCTCAACCGTCTCCTGCAAAAGTGCCACTTGTTGACTTTTCTCATTATTATTCCTCTTTTCCTCATGAAGTTCTTTCTCTGTCCTCTGAAGCTGAGCAACACTTTCATCCAGCTCATTTTTCAAAGCATCTACCTCAGACTGATGACTCTCCTGTAAATATTTTATCATGTCCTGTAAAGAGACTTTCTCCTTATTTAAATCAGGCCGTCTCTCAGTGGTTTGAGGTGCGACGGACGAATCTTTATCCAAATATTTTGTTCTTTCTACGAGATTCTGTAACTCAAACTCAGCAGCTTTTAAAGTTTGCTGCAAACTATTGTTCTCATCATCCTTCTCCTGAACAGATGCTAACACCTTCTCGAGTTGAATCCTGGACGCCGATGCCTCCGTCTCCTTTGCGCTCAGCTGAGCAGAACCCTGTTTAATCGCAGAGGAAGCTTCTGCCAGTTTCTCCTGCAAACTGTCCAAGTCTTGTTTCAAAGCATTAACTTTAACATCTTTAGATTTCATTTCATTCTCAACACTTTTAAATTGTTCTGCAAGGAGATTCTTTTCCTGTTTTTCTCTATCCAGAACTAACAGCCACTCTTTCTCTGAGTCCTGCAGAATTTGTTCTATCTTTTGAGTGTTTTCTTTTAATCGAGAAAGTTCTTCATCTTTGGCACTAACCTCTGCTTGAAGACTCCGCTTGTCGGACATCATTCTCTCCATTGTTTCTTTCATGCTGCTGGACTGCTGCTCCATTTGAACCTGAAGCTCCCCCTGCGACGCCCAAATCTGATGATGTCTCCTCTCCAGCTCTTCTTTCTCTGCAAGAACTTTTCTAACTTCCTCTTGCAAATGTGTCTTCTCATTGCTGACAGCAGTGAGAAGCTTCTGGTGCTCCTCCTTTGACAAGTTGATCTCCTCGTTTAGTTTCTTATTTTGCTCCTCAAGCTTCTGCATCTCTGAGACCAGCTGCGACGTGTGTTTCACCTGGGATGCGTACTGGCTGTTGATTGCATGGAGAGCCATTTCTCTCTGCTCCAGGTTTTCTGTCAGTGCATCCATCTGGGCCGCGACCTGAAGGTGTTGTGACTTCAGTCTTTCTATTTCAACCGTCAGCAGCGACACACTCGACTGATGAGAAGAAAAAGCTTCATCCTTTTCCTTTGAAAGGCTGAAGTTCAACTCTTCTGTTTGCTTCAGCTTGTGATGGACTGCAGTTAACTCCTCTCTCAGTGTTTCTATGGTAGATTTTTCAGTCTGATGTTCGTTGTTGCTGCTGACCAACATCTTCTGCAGGCTGGACACCTCATCGCTCCTTTGGGACAGTTGCTTTCTTGTATCTTGCAGCTCCTCTAAGTTAACGGCATATTTCTCCTGCAGGTTGTTGAAGGCACTTTGTGTTTCTTCTGCTGATGTTTTCAGGTGTTCAGACTCAGCGGACAGTGACTGAATTTGACTCTGCAGCTGCGACACCAACTCCGTACTTTCCATGAACTGAGTTTTGAAGAGCGACGCCTCATCTGCTCTTCTCTGAACATCCTGAAGACTCTTTGATTGGTCCAAAAGAGCTGCGTCTTTCTCTTCCGAGACCTTTCTCAGGTTTTCCACTTCGGACGTCTGCACCTGGAGGGAAGTGCTGAGCTTTGAGACTGATTCCTCCAGGTGTGACATCTGTTCTTTCAAGCTCTCACACTCAGCCTCTTTGGCCTGCAGATCTGATCTGAGATTTTCTGCAGCAGCTGAAGAATGACTCTGATATTCGAGGCTTGACTTTTCTTTTGCTTCCAAACTATTTTTCAGTGCAGATGATTCAGAAGCGAGACTGTCAACCTGACCTCTGAGTTTACAGACAGAAGCTTCAAGTTCAGACACTTTTGCATTTAAACTGACGTTGTCGTCTGCTTTCAGTTTCATCTGCTCCTCCTGTTCAACAACCCGGCTGTTGAGCTGCTGGATCAGCGTCTCCTGCTGCTTCAGGGAGTCATCTTTTCCTCGCAGGGTCGCATGAAGCGTCTCCTTCTCTGAACATGCTGCTGTGGCTTCTTCCTGTGCTTTGGACAGCTCGGTCACTGTCTTCTGAAACTCAGATTTTAGTTTTGTGTTCTGCTCATTCAGCGCTTGTATGTTATCATTTAAATCGATTATCTTTGCTTTCATTTCGTCTTCCTCTTGTGTGAGCTGGCGGTTTTCTGCTGTGAGTTTCTGCACAGCCGTCTTCAGGTCGGTCATTTCTGCCTCCATCTCTGCAGCGTTCTCGTTCATCGCACCGAGCTGACTGCTGAGCGAAATCACAGACTCGTTTCGTTTGTTCAGCTCATCTTTGTGGCTCTGAAACTCATTCGTTACTTCTTTTAAAACCTGCTCCTTTTGCTCCACCTGCTGCTTCACCTCCGAGCACTCCTGCCTCAGAGACTCCACCTCCGCCTGCATCTGCGACACGAGCATTTTCTGCTGCATGACTTCCTCTGCTTTCTGCTGAAACATGGCGTCTTTCTCCACGAGCCCTGACTTGAGGACGGATCCTTGTTCCTGAAGCATGGACACGGTGTCCTGAAGCTGCAGCAGCTGTGAACTCTGTTCCAACACCGTTTGCTCTTTTTCACTCACTGACACGCTGAGTTGACTAACTTGCTTTTGTAGCTCACCGACTTGCTCTCGTAGACTCTGAAGTTGTTCTTCTCTCTCTGTTAGTGTTTTCGACAGATGAGCACATTCATTTGTTTTCTCCAGCAAACCTGCAGAGTTCGACTGTTCGCTTTCCTTCAGGACGTCTCTTAAATTATCTGCCGTAACAGCGAGCGTCTCCTTTTCCTTCAACAAGCTGTTGATTATTTTTTGATTTTCTGAGATTTGAATTTCAAACCCAGATTTCTGTTCCTGAAGTGAACTCGTCTGTGCGGTTAGTTCAGAAACTGATTTCATGTTCAGCTCTAACTCCTCTTGTAGTCTCTGGTTATTTTCTGTCAGGCTGCTGATCTTCAGGCTGAAACTGGAGTTCTGTTCAAGAGTCGCTTTGAGCTGTCCGTCCAGGTCGGACAGAGCCTGTTTTTGCTGAGCGAGCTCCTTCTCTCTGGATTCACAAGCAACACGCAGTTGGTTGTTTTCTTCAGTCACTTTCTGGATGTAGCTGTTTAAGTTATTTGTCTCTGTTTGTCTGATTTCTGCTTCAGTCTCAAACTTTCTGCTGTTTTCTTCCATGTTGCTGATTTGTTTGCTCAGAGACTTGATCGTCTTGTTTGCATCATTCAGTTCATCTTTGTGTTTTTGACTCTGTTGTTTCACATTTTTCAACATTTCCTCTCTGTCTTTATTTTGCTGGTGAAGTCGTGAACGTTCTTCATTAAGTGATTCAGCTTCTGTTTGCAGCTTTGATATCGTTTCTCTCTGATGTGTGACTTCGTTCTGCAAGCTAACGTTCTCTTTCAGCACCGTCTCCATCTCCGTTAGCCTCGACTTCAGACTGCTCTCCTGTTCTCGGAGCACAGACACAGTTTCCTGAAGCTGCGTCTGCTGGTTTCGTTGAGCCTCCGTTTGTGCACCGAGATCGCTGACAGTCTTTTCTTTTTCTGCAACCTCCAGCTGAAGCTGCTGCGTCTGAGAGGTCAAACGTTGAACCTGCTCCTGAAGTCTTACCACGTCGTCCTCCCTCCCCCTGAGTATCTGCTTCAGATTACTACATTCATTTGTCTTTTCCAGCAGAATCTCTGAGTTTGAGTTTGTGTTTTGCTCAAGAACTTTATTTAACTCACTAGTTCGAACGGTCAGTCCCTCTTTGTCTCTTTGTAGCCCTTCAATCATCGTGTTGTTTTGTGAGATCTGTGTTTCCAACATGGAGATTTTCTCTCGCAAAGATTCCTTTTCAACTTTTACTTCAGACGCTGTTTTCACACTCTCAGTTAGTTCGAGTTCAAGTCTCTGCTTCTCTTCTGTGAGGCTTTGTACTTGATTTTCAAGACTGCTGTTGAGTTCAAGAGCAGATTTAGCCTTTTCATCAAGTAGGTTTACATTCTTCTTCTGTAGCTCGAGCTCTTCTGTCAGCTCTGTCAGTTTTTCTTGCAGCTGCTTTTTCTCAGTCTTCAGGTCCTTCAACACTTTCTTGAGTTTAGAAATATTTTCAGATTTGCTTTGAAGTTCACTGCTCATTTTCTCTTTTTCTGAATCCCAAAGTTTTGATTCAGCACTGAATTTCTGCCTCTCGTCCTCGGCCTGTTTGTCCGTTTCCTCCAGCTGGTTTTTCAGTGACGTTATTGTTTCCAGTTTCTCCTCCATCTCCTTTCTGATGTTCTCCTCACTCTGTACCTGCTCTGATAACTGTTTGGATAAAGTCTGCATTTCATTACTGTACTTTTCCACCTGAGCTAACAGTCTGTTCTGTTCATCCTTGAAAGATTTGAGCTCTTTTTCATGTTTCTGTTCGTTATCGCTGAGCTGCTGCTGTAGCTGCTCATTGCTGGTGTTCTTGTCCTTGAGCTGCAAAGCGAGTCCTTCTGACTCCTGAAGCTTTTGAGCTGATAAAGTCAGCTGCTCTTTAAGTGAACTGATGTGTGATTCACATTCAGAGAGATGATTTCGGTGGCTCACAACATGCTTCTGAACCTCCCCTCGAAGGTCCAGAATGGTTTTCTTGTCATCTTCAGCCTGCTTTATCAGAACTTCCACCTCAGCCACCTTAGACTCTCTTTCCTCTTTGGCCTTGAGCAGCTCCGTCTCTGCATCCTTGAGGTTCCCGACCAGCTCCGTGATCTTGCTGTCCAGGTCTCGCTGGTCTGAATTCTGGGACTCTCTGATGATCATGGCCTCCCGCTCGGCTTTACTCAGCGCCTTTTCCACATGAACCAGGTTCTCTTCTTTGAGTTTGAGCTCCTGCTTCAGCAACGAGATCTGCTCTGCATATTCTGCCATGTTGCCGGAGAGGGTGGATATCTCCTTGTCCTTGTCCAACAGGATGTCTTTAAGACTGTCGATTTCTCTCTCACAGCTCTGAAGGTCGTGAATGAGTTGCGCTCGTTCTTCCAGGTAGGCCGTGTTCAGTTTGTCCAGCTCTTCGTTTGTCTGATCGAGCTCAGTTTGTAAAGTTTCTATGGTGACTTCCTGCTTTTGTGTCTGAAAAACAAGGATGAAACATCGAGTCACACAGGAGGATTTTTATCATTTAACCATGTAAGATCACAGAGACGTGACAAGAAGAATGCTTTTATGCAATAAATGGATATAAAACAATAGATAAAGATGCTGACATTATGCAAACAGATAAAGATGATTGTTTGGAATCATTAAATCACACCTTTTCCTTCAGCACACTCAGCTTCTGCGTGAGGTCGGCGACTTCTGTTTTCAAGTCGGAGCACTGTTTCTCCGAGCTGCTGCATTTCTTGGAAACATTCTCGAGCTGCAGAGGAAAAAAACAAACACCATTAACTATTACTGAATATCAAACTGTGACAAACAAAGAGAGAAATGAGTCTGGAGTCTTACAGTGTGCTCAGTCTGCAGGAGCTTGTCAGACACCTCTTTGTACTGAGTTTCTTTTTCGCTCAAAGACTCTCGGAGGCTGCTGATGAGCTCGAGTTTCTCAGACGTCTTCGCCAACGTGTTCTCCTTCTCGATGAGCGAGCTTTCCAGGGACTCCTGTGTGTTACTCAGCCTAAAAAAAACAAAACCATGACAAAGTGAATTCAGTTAACACTTCAAATAAACAAATATCAAACACTGAGCTGCATGCGGCACATTTCTGCACAGAAACAAGTCTTTGGTGTTTTGCCTGAATGATTTGCAGTCAGACAACTAAATTCAAGACTAAATTGTAAAAACTGTGACCTCATTTTGTTTTTCTAGTCTTAAAATTTGAGGTCCAGCCAGGACTTTATTGCTCAGGAGAAGCTCTGTGTCTCTCTGTAGCTCTTCACACTGCTGCTTTTAATAATCATGACAGTCTTTGCACACATGAGACTGACCGGATTAAACTGCTGATGGGAAAAATTAACATGTAAAATTATATTCATTCTCAATTGAAAGCTGGAATTCATCAGTTGTCGGTCTGAGTGGATGTGAGTCAGGACCGAGGCTGCAGTGAGAATCACAGGTGGAGGATATAAAGGTGGATTTTACAGGTTGAAGACTCACTTTGCAATGAGAAAGAAGTGTGTAGCTTATTTAAATGTAAGCTCTTTGGCTGTGTGTGCTGGTGTGACTCCGTGTAATCAGCTGTGAATGAAGAGCTTACCCTTTGAGCTGTTCATTGAGACTGTTAACCAGCAGCTGATGCTTCTCTGCATCTCTGCTCTGTTGACTCCTGACACTGGCGAGTTGGCTCTGCAGCTTCTCCGACTCGTTCTGTGGCGGCAGAAGAAGAAAGATCAATATGCAAAGATTAACTTCTTACACTGGATAAAGAAAATCTCACTGCACACAGACGTGGATGACAGCAGACGCTCTGGAGAAAAGCTTCAAAAGAAACGTGTCAATTAGCTGTTGTTGTTTTCAAAGTCTCCGTCACAAGTGTTGAGATTATTAAAACATTTATTTTCCCGTCTAAGTGTACTGATAAACTCCTTAATGCACCATTTTCCAGTTAAAGTTAAGCAGTGAGGTGTGATTTTCAGCACCCAGTGAGTCTGCCACTTCAGATTAAACACACACACACACACACACCACACCGTTAGCCGTCACCGCCAGAGGTGCTCTCTAGCGCACACACACAGGAGAGACCCAACACACCTGAGGGACCCAAAATGGCTGCTCATCTTCATCTACATCAAACGTCACCTGTGTTAGAAGGGTTTGTTACAAAATCCCAGTCCTCGGGAGGGGAAACATGCAATTCACTCATCGATTACTCCGTTACTCATCAGCAGGTAAGTAATGACTACAAGTTACATTTTCAGTGTGAGAGTAAAACAATGTTTTAATGAGACAGAATGGAGATGCTGGATGGGTTTCGGCTCCGTGAGCTCACCTGTAGAGACTCGATGCGAGCCTGCAGCTGCAGACGATCCTCCAGGTCCTGACAGCGCTCCTCCAGGCTCAGGATCTGCTCCTGCAGTTGGTTTCTTTCCAGCTCCAACTCCTCCACAACAGACCGCAATCCATCTGGAGTCATGAGGCAAGAAAAGATTTTATTATGGGTGTAAAATGAGCAAATAATAGCCAGCAACAACTAAAGACTGATGAGGAGAGGTGGAGGAAATTACACTTTAACAAGATACATTCAGCCAAAATGTATATTTTCACTGAGTCGGTTTAATCAGAGGAAGAACTCGTCACTCTGAATTTCCTATGAGACTTTTGTCAGTTGAATCAAATGTGGCTCTTTCATTCTTTATTTTTCTGTGGATCATCTGGAATCAGAAACTTTACTGGTGTGAGTTTCATTTCGACCATATTGACATAATTTAATGCACCAGAGTCAAGTGAACATATGTCAGCAGGAGAGTCAGACACAGTGGATGGAGGTGGAAGAAGTTCGGTCATCGTCAGAGCCGAGAGCATCACAGACGTCACCTGATGTGAGTCACCTGACGTGAGTCACCTGACGTGAGTCACCTGACGTGAGTCACGCTGCTCTCTGCTTCCATCACAGTTATTTTTATGGCTTTTAGTCGATCTGAGACTCAGTTTGTAAAGTTTCCAGCCTGTCACGCTGTCGCTTCTCTCCTGCTGTGTGTTAATGACCCGAGTAAAAAATACACAAGTGCTTTGATTCAACTAACAAAACGGGATTCGACTCAGCATCTTTTAGACCGACTGACACAAATTATTTACTTTTATGGAGAAACTTTCTCTACAGAAATGTTTTTCACTCATTAAGTTACGTTTATTTAACACGTTTCCACAGAAATGTTTCAGATTATAGGATATAACCGTCCTACAGTAACAAGATCAAGACACCAAATCAGAATTCACTTTGAAGCTTCTCATCATAAATTCTACAACTTAGTTTATGATTAAGTTATTTGGGCTGCACAAATTTAAATTATTTTTATGTTAATTTTGAGATTTGACATTAAAAAAAGTGACAGCTCTGCTGTTTTTGTACAGATGTGAAAAGCAGATAAAACTCATCAGGGAAGGTGAATCAGTGGGAAACTACGATCACAGGATGTAAAGTCTGCGAGAAAAAAGCATCTCATGTCAAATCTGGCTAATAAAAAGGATAGTAAACACACAGGATATCATATACACTGATACATTAAACAACAGGTAGAGAAATGTTCAGGGTTCAACAGAAACGACCAAAAAGTACATCAGTCAGTTTTTCTTGATAAAATTTAACTCCACAATCATAATTTTTCATTTTTCCTTTTATTTTTTCATTTTCTTTGTTGGATTCTTGCTGATGTAGTTTTTGGTTTCGTGGAAAGCAGCTTTAAAGACGAGACGGGATGAGAGGAAATGAAGGAAAAGGAGCAAAACATGCAAACAATAAAAAAAAATAAAAACTTACCACAGATGAGATGTTTCCACCTACATTCATGTGATCTCACAAGATTTCAGTGCATTTATCACAAACACTAGCCAGTTCAACCAGCATGCACGTGTCCAGAGACTGTAAACTGGT
The DNA here is from genome assembly GCA_029814665.1 of Acanthurus lineatus. Lineage (NCBI taxonomy): Eukaryota > Metazoa > Chordata > Actinopteri > Acanthuriformes > Acanthuridae > Acanthurus > Acanthurus lineatus. The sequence goes on from JAPZDV010000001.1 coordinate 29,641,436, forward strand.
GAAAATGGAAACTATGAATGGTCGTCTAACTCTTTTGACATTATGTCAAAGGTCCCAGAGTTATTTTCTTTAATAAATGTCAGATGAGCTTAATGTAGCTTGCTGAGTTGTGACCCAGCAGCTGAGCCCTCAGGTGGGAATGAAGGTGAACCAAACTGAGCTAAACCCCCAGAATGTTAAAGATTATAACCCCACATAAAATACCCGGGTCATTCATTCACAGTTCTGGCAGGTTTGATGAAAAAAAATAAGACAAAACCAACCAACAGCCACATTCCAACACTCAGTAAAGTAAGTTTGGCGTGTTATGGGGAAAAACAACGAAACAACAACCCAAAGGCAACTTAAGTTTCCCAAAGGAATGTGCAGATGACCAGTGCATGCCGGTGCAAACTGTCCAGCGGGTCTCACACCTGTGTCAGGAGTACTGTACTCGGGCCACCAACCTCCCATGTTCTCCCCCTCCATCGGGGTCGTGCTCTCCGAGGCGCTCCGTGGGTCCTGGAACGGCGCCTGTCCGTCGAATTCAAAGTCCTCCTGCAAGCGAAGGAAAAAGTGAGGCAGTGACAGAAAATAAAACACCAGATCATTAAAGATCAGACTCTTTACATCCTGATCCTGATCAGTATTTAATGCACAGAGATGAGAGGGATGCTGAACTTCTCAAAAAAATGATTATTTCAGCAGAAACGCAGGCTGATCAGGTTACTTTGCAACTGCTTTCATGACGTTCCATCTATAAATTGGTCAAGTTCAGGTCATTGATTGTGACAGGTACAAAAGGACTTTGACTGATGGAGCTTTTTAATGATGAAACAGCTCAGGAGAACCTGACTGTGAAGTTCACATTGGGGTTCATTTAAGGAAGGTTTTAATTTCTAAGTTGGATTGTTTTATGCAGCAACAGGAAGTAAAATAATCTAATTTTCTAAAACAAACTGGATTCAATTGGCTTATCACATTTAGAGAAGATGCTACTCTTTGCTCTCTCATTAGATGGTTGGGGTTAGCAGCATGTTAAGCATTTTACAAATGTATGTAAGTGTGCTGACATCACCACGGTGCCGCCACGGTGATGCCGGCCTCTCCACCTACCTGCAGGCTTCGCTGGGCCGGAGCTGCCAGCTTCTTGGCCCTGTGTTGGCCGAGCCCCCGAGCTTGAGCCAGCTCATCCTCCAACTCCTGCTGCCGAGTGGCCATTGCTGGATCGGAGCAGCCAGGAAAGAACCAGTCATCCTCAATCAGTTTTGTGCCACAGGGGAAAGGGGGGAGGTTGGTTGGGTTGAGGATGTATTTATGGGTGGGAGGTGGGTTTAAAATGGGCAGGACATATTGATGGCAGAGTGAAAGTAGATATTTTTGAAGATAGGATGACAGAGATGGAGAGAAGTGTGTTTGGCACAGATGGTGTCGGTGGTTGTGATGAAGAGGGAGATGAGGCACTTTGAACAGCACAAATGTAACACAGAAAACAGTTTAATCAAAAGTGAAAGCGACACACACACACACACACACACACACAGACAGACTGTAAGAGAAATATGAAGACTGACACTGAGAGAATGGGAAGGATGGACACAGAGACATCACTCAAACTGCACCTTCGTATCTGCATAAAGTTTATGAACCTGAGAAACACTTCAGAAGCAACATTCTGGTCAGAGCCATGCAGGACTGATTTGCATAGCAAAGGAAAACAGCATTCAAACATGTGGGAGACGGAGAGCAAAAAGTGGCTGTGGGAGGAAGGAGAGGGCCCATTTGTTCATGAGTCACACTTAAATCTGATGTTTCACCACTGTTTCTTCAACAGGGACAGCAGACGGTTATTTCGAGCACCACATTGCAGGTACACACCTGAGGGAGATTCTTGCAGAGCTTTAAATTTGTGTTTAGAGTTTCATCAAGCAGCACAGGATGCAAGCAGGGCGACGCCGAATTAATGAGGCAGAACAAAACACGTTCCCATCTGTTTTGTGACAACAGGCTGATTCTGATGTGTTGGGGGAGGGGGGAGGGGGGCTCAAAGCAAAGGGTGGGGCAGGAAAAGGAAAAGGAGTCGAGTGGGTGAAGCGGTGGTCAGCGTAGGTTCGGTCTATGAGCAGGGTCAAGCAGAGGTTATTACAGCAGTGTTTTATCGTTCAGAAACAAGCATCAGGACTGAATAACATCATCTGCATTCATTCAACCAGCCTCTCAAAGTGGACTTTCACCTGCACTGACCACAGCGGCAGAGATCATAACACAGAGGATGTGAGAACAGGAGGAACAAGGTTGTTATATATGAAGCCAAAACTGTTAGTTCGTCCTCTCTAATATATTAACTTTGAGTTGAATCCTGCAGGTTTTCTCTTTGGATGCCTGAAAATGCTGAAAAGTGTCCGACATCTGATGGTTCAAGTGAGAAACTGAAAACATTGAGTTCATTCAGAGACTCAGCTGTGTTCTTCACTGTGACTGAGGCCACCAAGTTTTCAACAGGGAGGGAAATTACTTGTTGTTTTTCTCCTCAGATGAGTCAAAATGTAAATCAAACCATCAATGAGTTTGTTGCCTTTAGAACAAAAACTCCCTTTAACTTACAGCTTATTTAATCATAAAATGGACACTGCAACCAGGAGTTCCCGCTGCTCTCTGCTAGCAAAGATGTTGTGAGCTGCAGCAGCAAACCAGAGAAGCAAAAGCTCAGCAGCTACTGATGTTAATAAAGTTGTAGTCAACATGACTTTAAATATTATAAAAAGCCACTGATAAGATCCATAATGTGTGTGTTAACTGTGACATTAAAAACAACATCAGAGAAACTTCTGCATCACACAAGACTCTTAGCTGTAAACTTGTAGTCACAGTATTTCCAGAAGCACCTGAAGGCAGCACCAACAGGATGTAGGTGAGTTAGTGTTTATGTTTCCCATAATGGCTCCATCTTAACTGCACCAATAGAAACGACTGGATGCAAAGATAAAGAAGAGAATTGCCTCGACTTGTCAGCTCTTAACAAGAGTGTGAGACGGGTTTTTATGGTTTTCTGCGGAGTGAGACGCACGCGGAAATTAACCGCAGCAGTCTTTAAGAAAAAGTGTTAATTAGCGGGAGAGATCTGAGTGAAGTTGTGGAGCTTTTGAGTCTCGTTTTTCACACGAGGTTCATTAATGTCAACTGCACTTCACTGATTCAGTCATTTAACACTCTGCAGCACACACAGCTAAACAAAGTCAACAGCCATAATTCATGTAAAAGGGACCATTAGCTGCTTTATTTTACTTTAGTTTCACTCAAATTTCAAATTATGATAAATACACTTTATTAACTGGATTATTCTTTTTAAATTAGCTTGATTTCTTGAGGGATGATTGCACTTAGTTTGGGTCATCAAATGTCTGAAAGATCGTACATGTTGTGTCCAGTTCTAGCTGCTGAGCTCTCACAAAACATCTAAAATAGCAAATCTTTATCAAAAATGACTGAAACAATTCTTATGGAATGAATAATCCTACTGTTTCTCCACCTTTTGCACAGTTAGCTCATGAAACAAAGACATTTTATTTAAATATGTTTTTATGAAGCATCTGAAGCTGCATGAAACTCTTGTCCGTCTCATTTTACACGTTAGTCACCTTCCCAGAGTTAGAGAAAGCTGAATCATCCCACCACAAAAGAAAAATGACGACATTTTTAATTACATGTGATCCAGAAACATTATTATAATTATTATTTGATTATTCCAAAAATGTTTTAGTGTGGCCACACCAGAAATCAAATGATGGAAAAGAGGAAACAGTAGGACAGAAGAACAGAAAAGGGCTGAAGGACTGAAAAAGAGGAGGAGAGAGGAGGAACAAAATGACACACTCTGAAGTGCAGCTGCCCCTGTGCTGCCGGCGGTTCGCCCCCCACCCACGGTGAAACTCGGGGGGGAACAGCGGGCAGCACAGAGAGCGGAGCTGCACTGGAGGTTTGGAGGAGCCTGCATGCACAAAACTGATGGGAAACTGTTCTGTGTGGCTGCTCCCATCCCTGGAGCAGTGGCTGGAGGGGGGGGAGGTCCACGAGATGGGAGGCAGCACAGGGTGAACCAAACGCTCCCCATTAACAACGGTGAGGACAGTGGGTGGGGGGGGTATTAAGAAAAAGAAAGTAAGGTTCAGTGAGACAACAGAGGACAAATGGTAAACGTTAACACACACTAAGACTTCCTCTGCTACAGAACATGGAGGAGCTGCTGGTGTTGGTGTGTTGTGGTTGGTGTTGGTGGTGGTTGGGGGGGGCATTTTAAATAAATAAAGCCAAAAGAGTAACTTAAAAACATGCTACACTGCCTGTTGATCAGGTTTAATTAATCTTAAAGCATCAAACACTTTGTCCGACACATTTTTTATCAGTTAAAGTTCATTTGGGAGCAGATGCAGTGAAACAGCTTGTTTTTGAACAGCTGAACGAAGATCTAAACAGAACAAGTTCAGAGAAACTAAGAGGATTAAAATGCTAAGAAAAGAGAGAGAGAACGCAGCTGTGCAAGCTGAACAAACTGCTGTGAAATCTCTAATTAGTTTATATAAAATTCAGATAATCTGAAACTTAGTTTACTTGTTGAAGACTCGGCTAAACACTGAGCTAATTACATAAACTGAACTGTGCTCATCAGAGGTTTGTGACTCTTATTTTGTTTAAAAAATGCAGAAATATAAATAAGAAAAGAAGGATGACTGCTCTGTTAACATGGGAACTGTTTCATTTACATCAACTTAACTTAATGTTACAGAGAAATTGATAAAGATTTTGATTTGTATGCTGCTGTTATCAGATTTTCAAGTTTTGTTGTTAATAAGCTGATAATAATCCTGGTTTTAACAACAGTAGATTCTTCTTTATAAACTTACATAATTTTCAAAGTTCTTAACTTAAAAATAATTTGGTTGCTTGGGCTTCAAGTTAAACTCCTAAATAAAAAAGATAACTCTATTTTACTGAGTTTTTTAGCACAATCTTCATTACTGCATTTTTTTTGGCAGTTATTAAAAAGAAGGTTTTATCACATTAAGTTTTGATTCTTTTCCCTTTTAAACTGAGCTCACTAAGCATCAGCAGTGTATGAAACTTTCTACACGACATAAAAGAAGGGCAGGATTGTCTTTGCATTCTGACCTTCATAGTTACTCCTGGTTACAAACAAACTAGCGTGTTGATTCCACCTCGTTTCAGACGACTTATGATGAAAATGAGTGTGTGTCATCCTGCAGAAGCAGCCTTACCCTCTCGCTCCTCCTCCATGTGGCTGATACGAAGCGCCATGGCAGCTTTCTCCTCCTTGGCTCGGTCCCGGGCGCTGACGGCCTCGGCCACCATCTCCTGCCATTCCAGCACCTGACTCTGAGTGTCGTCAGCGCTGCCGGACTCACTGGCCTGTGATCAGGGGGGGGGGGGACCACACAGACGGTGAGCATGTTTAACCCACCAGAAGCAGCGACAGCAGAAACATCTGGACAGAAGCTGGAGCTCCGACCTGAGAGGCCGCCCTCTTGGTGAACTGCTCCAGGTCTGCTTGTAACGTCCTCTGCTGCTCCTCGTAAACCACCAGCTTGGCCTCCAGCATTTCTAACATCACACACACACACAATCACACACACACACAATCAAACACACACAATGTTCACGTCAGATTCACGACGACTGAGCGTGTCGGTGTTTCTGCTGCATGTCGCAGGTTTGATTTCCGTACCGTTCTTTGCTTTAAGCTCCTCGTATTGCTCCACCTTCCACAGGTTTTCCTCTCTCTCCTCCTCCAGTGCTGTAATGTGACTCCGCAGGGCTGTCAGGTCTGGGGGGGCGCTGCCAGCCTGAGGGGGGGCAAAGTTTGTTCATGTTTTAACAACCAAAGCTTTATCACAAGAGTTTGTCCTGCATTTTGTCGCAGTAACATCTGTTAGAAACAGGGGTGAATATAAATTCAGAGAAAATAACAGAGAATCTCTGAGGAGAAAAATAATATCAATAAAGTTTTGAACTTTTTTCATCTCACCTGGCTTTTCTTCAGCTCCTCCTCCAGCTGTCTGATCCGAGTTTTAGACCACGCTTTCATTTTCAGGAACTTGGCCTCTGATCTGCTTGCTTCCTCTGTTTTCTGCTTTGCTTGGGCTGCGAAATGTGAGGAGAGAGAAAGTGAAATGAAACAAATGAAGTTGTGATATTTAAGACTTCAGCAGATGAGCATGAGTCAAGAAAACCATCAACCATCATGACATTTCTTCTCAATTTCTTCTGGAACAGTGAAACTGAGTAACCGACCTTCCAGCTCAGCTATCCTTTGGATGGAGGCTGAATCCATCGACATGTTTCCACTTCCTGAGGCGTCCTGACTGGCAGGTGGTGCTGACGCCGAGGCCCTCCTCATCTCCTCCAGCTGCCCCAGGAGATCCTGCTGCGTTTGGGCCATCTGTGCCTGATGCTGCTCCGTTATTCGCTGCACCTCCGCCCGCTGCTTTTCCATCAGGTCACGGAGTTGGGCTCGCATCACGTGCTTCTCGGCATCCATCTTGGATTCCAGGTTCTCTCGTTCGACCTGCAGCCGACGGATTCGCTCTGAAAGCTCCTGCGGGAAGAAAAGACGACGCAGAGACATGAGACTTGAGAATGTAACAAAAACAGGATGAGTGAAAGCATTGACTTAACCTTTAAGATAAATGCATCATCATAAACAGAACAACAGGAGGAAAAAGAACATTTTAAATAAAGAGATGTTGCTCTTGACCTTTATCTGCTGGTCCCTGCCGTCCACCTCGCCCTGGAGAACATCAATGACCTGAGTTTTTCCCAGCAGCACCTCCTCCTTCTCATGAAGCTTCTGTTTCAGAGCCTTCAGAAGCTGATGAGGAGACAAAAAAAAGGTTTTTATCATAAATCAACACAGTAAACTTTCCATGATTTCATGACTGACTGCCTGAGCATCGATACAGTTTTAAAGAGACCAAATCCAACACATACACTGATTACGAGTGTTGCACAGACTCGTGTTGCAGCTTCATGGCAGCTATTTTCTCATTGATTCATTTAGATGTGAGTGTTATCAGTACCTGCTCTAAGTCTGCACTGGCATCAGACTTTGCTGCGAGCTTGAAGAGCTCCTGTTCATGCAGATGGTTGATCTCCAGCAGCTGGTTATCTTTCTGAATGATGATGTCTTTAAAAGTCTGAATCTGCAAAAGAAACACAGGGTGAAACATCAGACAAAAGACTGCGACATTCACATGACAGATACAGACAACAGTGTCAGATTCTGCAGTAGAAGAAGAAGAATGCATGCATGTGTTTAAAACACTGGACCCAAACAGAAGAACGACAGAGTTCCAGCTGAGCGTTTTGAAGACCTACGTTCTGTTTGTACATGCTCTCCTTCTGACTGTACTGCTCCTTCTCTGAGACCAGCAGCTCTCTCAGGCTGTCTGCCTGCTCCTGCAGCAAACTGTAGCGCTCCTCTGATTCGCCCACCTTCCTGGTCAGACTCTGCACCAGCAGCTGCAGCTCCTGCACCGCTCCACCATCCTCCGTCACCTGAGGAGGTGGAGCACAGATGAGCATCAAAGAGTGCATCAGCAATATACTACAGAGAGCTCGAAGGTATAAATAAAGATTTGTATTATTGCTTTTTGGGTTAAAATCAAATGAAAAAATGTTGAAAGCATTCTATATCCTCTGGTTTTTACTTCTTCTGTACTAATCTCAAGATGTGCACATGTTTGCAGTGAGAAAGTATGAGAGGGATGTCCGGCAGGATGATGTTCAAATCACAGTTTTATGAGGTTTTGACCTTTTGTTGTGGTGCAGGCGTGATGGGCTGATCTCCCGTCATCCCTGTTTGCAGGTGGACAATATACGCCTCTTTCTCTGCCAGCTTTCTGTCCTTCTCTGTCAGCATAGCGTCCATTTCTTCGCCTCGCTGCTGCTGAAACTCGACCTCCTTCCTCTAAAAGAACATATTAATAAAGTTTGTTGGAGAAATGAAAACAGATTTCAACACTTTTTTGCTTCCCACTCTGTAAATGTACACCTGCTCATCTCAGTTAATCAAAAAGGCAAGTTTTTTAATACAACACCTGTCAACAAGGCAGCTTACAGTGTTAAAAATAAGATAAAGACATTAAAGGAAGCACAAAGATTGAGAAGGACTGATGAGACACCTGAAAAAATAAAAGAAACAGACGGCAATACAGAAAGACATGACTGAAGAGGATTTCATAAAAACAAACTAAACAAACAGTATAAAAATGAACTTAAATAAAAAAAGATGGATTGTTCTGAATAAAAATCACAGTGCTTTTTAACTGCAGTGTTGAATAGAATTAAAAGGTATCAAGTTTAAATGTAAAGGCAAACAAAAAAAGTCATAAGCTCCGATTTAAAAGAACAGAGAAGGTTTTCTGGATGTTTGTTTCAGATACGTGAAGCACAAACTCTGAATGCTGTTCATCCTTGTTTATCTTTGACTCTGCAGACAGTCAGCTGACATGAAGCAGAACATCTGAGAGGGCTGGACCGTTTATAACAGAGCAGCAGATCAGAAATGTATAAACAACACTAATGTCAGCATGATGCTGTGATACGTCAACCAGAACAAGTCACAGATCTGCCTTTAACCTCATTAACCGAGTAAGTGGAACCGACTACGAAGACAGGAAGTCAGACAGTCAGACAGTCTCTGTTGTGTCCTTTTATGTTTAAATGAATCGTCTTTCCTTAACTGTGCAGTCTGTCTTTGAGACGCCGCTCAGAAAAAAATCACCCTTCTTCAAACACAAGGAGAACAAATCTGCCATAAACAGGAGGCATGAAGACACTTTACCTTGGTTTCCAGTTCCTCCACTCTCTGTGCAAGCTGCTGTTCCAGTTCCTCAACCTTCTTCTTCAGCACGACTATCTTTCCACGGCTGGCTTGCTCTCCCGCTCCGTCTGACGACCCCTGCAGGGACACAAAGAGACAATGCTCGAGATCCTGCAAACGCTGCAATGCATCTACCTGAAGACATGACACTGATTTAATGGGATGTTCTTATTGTTCTGTATCTGCAGGAGATTCTCTCTGACACAGCGGCCATAACTGCTTCATGTGTTTCACAGTGACTTTCAGTTGGAGCCTTTGTGCCCCCAAGTGGTGAAAATGGGTTACTGCTGGTATCTGAATAGGAGTTAAGGTGCTGAGGGGTTTATGTATTAATTGCAGTCCTTCACGTGTGTTGTCATGAATGTGTGTGTGTGTACCTTTTTGCCGTGTGTCGGCGTGCCCTGACCTCCCTGTTGTTTCTTCAGCTCCTCCAGCTGGGTGGTGAGGGAGGTCACCTTGGCTTTGTTCTGCAGACGCAGCTTTGACAACTTGGCCTCACACGACTCCTTCTCCACCTGAGTCACAGACAAAATGTCCTTTAGCCAAAATCTGACACAACAGCAGTGAAGTGCTTAGTTACAGTTACTGTTAGAACATCTGAGGACATTTTGCCAAAGTGGACTTGGACAGTGAGATGATGGATTGGAGAGGATGTTTCTGTCTGCACTCTCCTTTACATGTTGCTCTTAAGCTGAACATTTACTATCAATGCAAACACTGAGCTCTTATCTCACATTCCTGTCTCTGTTATTGTGTGGCAGACTTTGAGACTTTGGCTTGGATGTTTAATCATTAACTAGATCCTTATTTTAACTGAGTGTTATCAGTCAGTGACTAACAGGCGCAGTCGCTGCAGCTTTACAAACTATTTTAGAGGAACTCATGTGACCATCTTTGCCCGGCTCAGTCAGATATAAATCTGTCAAATAAGAAACACTGTTGTGTCAATTAAGAATTAAGATCTTGGATTTTATTTGTTTAACTTGCTGACACTTTTTAAGATACATGACTAATACCATAACAACAAATACAAGTTTAATACTATAATCTGTCAAAAACAAGTTTTATTAGGAACACACTCAAAATTACCCCCTCTGGGTAACAGTGACTCACTATATTAAAACCTAAGAACATAACTGTCACAATGAAGATTTTAGACATTTTATTTTATGTTTTAAAGAGTCTAAAGTGATGCTCCACAGTGCACATAATGTGTTTTCTTTCAGCTGGTATTTATTCACACATCAGCACACCTGATAACCAAAGTTAAACCTTGTGGAGGAGCCGTCCTCACCTTGAGCTGGTCGTCTTTGGAGCGAAGGGCTGCATCCTTCTCCCTGATCATCTCCTTCAGCTGAGCCACAAGCTGCTCAGTCTGGGCGAGCCGCTCTGCCATTTCCTCCACAGCCATCTCTCCTCCTCCAGCAGCAGCAGCAGCTTGGGGAGAGCCGGGGCCCTGAGGAGAGACAGGAGGGGATGATGGGAAGGAGAACAAAAACAATGCAAATCCAGGCTGGACGACACAACGACACACCTGCTCCTGAAATGAGTACAATGGTATTCACTTGAAGCAACATTTTAGAGAGGCATCTGAAAATATTAAAAATCCTGTTTCATCTTAAGTTGATCTAGTGCGTTCAAAGAGTGTGTGTGTGTGTGTGAGAGTATGTGTGTGTTTGTGTGTGTGTTTGAGGGGCAGGATAAAACAGGATAACACAGTGCCTGAAGACCACAGAAAATGTAACATTTGTGACCTCTGCTAAGATATTCTGCAACATAAATACTTTTTTTGAATACCGAGTACTAATCCAGTACATGATACATTTTTCCATTTAAAATCATTATATCTCCCTGTAAAACTGCTTGGGCTCATTCTTAAATGTGTGAGGTTTAATCTGGTTGTGAATACACTCAATGACCAGATGTTCATAGAAAAACATCATGTATTCAACATATAAATTCTTCACAGGCTCATGATTTTAATGACCTCCTAAACTGTGCTGTTAAAATTTAAGAGACAATAGTGATAAAAATGTGTATTCAACATGGATCAGTAATGTCTCATCAAATAAGGTCAGTAAAGGTCACAGTATCTCCTGTATTTTGTCGGTCAGGTGGAAAAAGAGGGCAGAACGTTGGAGAGAAATTTAGAAGAACAGGACTGACTTAAAGGCTGAAAGATTAAAGAGAAATGCTGCTCTTATTCCACCTTAGAACAATGTCACTTTTTTTCAAATATTAATGGTTTTAAGGTATTTGAGCACTTGTGTCAATCATCGCATTCCTGGCAAAAGATCTAATGAAGATAAGCATGCAGGCTACAGAGAAAATAGGATGGGGGTGCAGGGGGGATTTGAGCCGGAGCAGTCGGTCCCCTCACAGGAAGTGTGAGCTCTGGCTGTCTGAGTCAAAGTCCTGTGCTCAGCAGTCTCCCTAAATCCAGACTAACTCGACATGAAACACACTGCCAGACTTTCACCGGGTCGTCTTTGAGCCGGTTCATTTGTTAGAGTTAGTAAGTTTCACTGAGTGTCATGATCTGGTTTACAAAAAGGCTCCAATTTATGAAAAACTGACAGAGAAATCAGTGATCCCTGAGTGTTAAGCATGTTATTTTATTTGGCCATTTCTTGTTGTGTAAAGTGCAAACAGACAAACTGCAGAAACATTTCTACAAATTAAAAAATATAAAAACATTCTGTTGTAATTTCAGACACACTCCAATCAGCAGGAAGGCATTTTTTTATCCAATCTGGAATTATTTTATCTAGATTTTACTGTAAAGTTGTTCCGTTGTGAGACATTACCAATAAAAAAATATGTAAACACTAGAATGTAGTCGTGTTACTGCCGATAAAAACACCACGACACCGGTCACCTGACACAGATTACATGTGAACATTCAAACAGAGAAGAATGAGCTCAGTGTACTTACTGCAGCGCCCGGCTCTCCCTCCTCACCGGAAAACCATTTCAGCATGGTTTCAGTTCAGACCTACAACACACACACACACACACACACACACACACACACACTGTAAATAAATTATTCAGAATCTGGAGAAACTCTTCAAGTGTCTCTTTTCCTGCTGGTGTGTCGGTTCTGTGTGCCATTCATTATTCATCAGACCCATTTCTGTCTGTTTCCCTTCCCTCACGGTGAACTCATGGCTAAAGAAACCCAAACCAATACAAAACCACAGACACTTCTGACCCACTAATGAAAAAAAAGGTTTTAAATCTGCCTATTGCATCCAGAAATAAACTTTTTAAGGTTAAATTAAGTAATATTTACAAAGCAAGAAGCTAAATGCTGTTTCCCTGTGACAGTTTCACATTTTGACATCATGCATCTGTTATCTAATAAGTTGGGGGATCTTAAAATGATAAAGTAAATTTTTAAAAGTAGCAGAAAACACTGACAACATAAAAAACAGACATAAACAACCTCATTCATAATCAATTTGGGGAGTTTATGCCTTACAAAAAACTTAAAGGGGGAGGATGAACTTCCAAAGAGAGGAGCTGATACTGGATTTAAATGAATGAAAATCAGCTTTCTTCAATTATTTACAAGCATCCTGGAATAGCAGATAATGGACTGAAGAGCAGAGTTAATCAGGGAACCTGACCAGCAGGCCGCCGGCTGGCAGAGACAGTCAGTGAACACTGGGATGTCAGCCAAAAGGAGTCAAACATAATCAAAAAACTGCTTTTACTCTCCTGCTGGTTGCATCTTTTATCTACATTTCAGCAGCAGAAAGGCCCAGCCTGCTCTGAAAGCTGACTGATGGTTTGTGGATCTCAGGATTGTTGCTAAAAAACCCCCCAAACAGCCAGGAGACTGAAACGGCCCCCACTCGAGGCCTGGTGCGGTGTTGGGCACCGACTGGCTGCGTGATGAGCCACATTCATCCAGCCTGCTGAGGCGTCCAGCCCATGTGACGCAGGCAAAATCAGGTCAAACCGGTTCTCTCACGCATATCACAGCGGGAGACAGCAACCTGGACGATATCACGCATATCTGGTTTCATTCCTGAGTTTAAAGAACCATCGAGTTACATGCTATCTACTCAAATAAACATATATATTGGTTGGCTGCCTGTCATGAGCATTAGATCAGATGAACAGGTAATCTGTACGCAATCTGATGCACAGCTGTTCCCTAACTCACTCTTTAACGGATTATGGCTTATTATTAAATATTTTACTCAAAGAAACAGACTAAGATGGAGAGATTAAAAGCAAAGGAAGAGCTAAATGAAAGATTATTTACTGCAAACAGATGCTAACGCTGGAAAAGACCTGAGATGCGACTTCGTTTCCCTTGAAGTTATTTTGCTAAATAAAGTTAAACCCAAAGTGATGAAAGCTCTGCTGATTTTTACTGACTGATTAGGAGAAAATTATATCACAAACACAATAATGCTAACAGCCCGGTGTCAGTAAAAGTTGTCCGTGAGAAGCCGAGCTTTTGACATTAGCTAAGTTACTAGCTAGCATCCATGAATGTTGCACTGACCAACACATAACAGGGCTAATTTACCCAGAAAAGGCTTCACACTTCTGCCAGCAGAAGGCCTCGGGGTCGGGTTGAGTGTTGGGAAGTCGGCCAGATATTTAATCAACCACCAGTAATAGCTAACATTAATCCAGCTCGCTAACTTTATCTCGCTAGCCGTGTAGCTACATGCTAACGTAGCTAGCATTAAACTGCCTCTCGGCTATCCACTTGATGAATTAGCTCGGTCAAGCAAACTCGCATCCGTCAAATAAAACTTTAAAGTAATTACCGGATTCACGGCTTCATGAAGAATCCACCTGAAAACCTCTCAACGTCGACAAAATCCTGCAAATTTACATTTTATTCCACTTGACGACGAGATTGCAAATGGGACAGAGGAATGCATTGGTCACGTTTGTCAACAGACAACTGGGAGGCATCTGCGCATGCGCAGTTCTGTCACTTTGACAGGTCGCGCAGAAAACCATCTATGGATTCATTTACTTAAAATGAGATTTATTATGAAATACATTAAAAATACACAGCTACGACTTATTAAAGCTATTAATGAGCGAAGTCCTCTTGTTTTCTCATGATGTGTTTTGCTTTACAAGAGGCCTTTTTGCTCCATCAAAGAGGAAACAAACACCAAGATAATTACTGCCGACCAATCAGTTCCGTTTTAGCAACATGCAGATACTTTACGTTTCTATCTCACACATTTTTTTTGTATTCATAAATGTAAAAAGGCAATTCAGTAGCACAAACAAAAACAATCAAAGTTTTTCATTTCTGTGTTTTGAATGACAGATTAATTTTTTTTATGTAACAAGGGCACAAAAGTCAGAAACTTTCAAATTCTACACCTTTACACCTTTCTACATATTTATCATTGTAACATTAATTTTTGTGAACTGTGATTCCAGCCACCTGAAATTTAACCTCTGACCTTTTTTTGGCCTGTTCAGTCTGGTTTCTAATAGCTGGCAATGCATCGATCAATGATCATTAGGAATGTGGACTCTGTGTTGTGTTATGAAGGTTTGTGAGCTGAGCAGCAAGAACTAAACACACTATCAAAGAGCTACTTTTTTTTACATTTTACTTGTTTAAATCTATAGAAGCAAGCTTGGCTATATTACTCGGCCTATATTTTAATACAGTTAAAAGTATTTTGCATGCTGTCTTGCTGAATGAAGCTTGCAGGTTGAGCATCACAGTCCTGCAGGGACCCTATGGACCCTTTGCCGTATGGATTTAGCTCATCTAGCTAATCTTAGCCTCTAAGACTCTTTACCTAACAGTATGATACCCAATGGCCTCGGAAACATTAGCCCCACCCCTCACACACACTCACACACAAACACACACACACTTTTCCAGCAAAAACAAAACAAAACAAACAAGTGGAAGCCGTTTGTCTCCTGGAGGAAAAAAATCACAAAAAAATGTTAGTTTGAAATATGAGTGACTGTAATTCAAATGGATTAAAAAGATCTGTCTGTGTGGTTTTAGTTGACGCTTTGTGAAGCCAAAGGATATCACACTGTTATGTAAAGAGCCTTAAAGGCTATGAATAGTAAGTCAGGCTCAGTCCATATACATTAAAAGCTCCCACAGTCTCCTTAAAATGACCAAAGAACAGTGTTAATACGTTTGTCTGCAAGATTTAGGCTAATGAGGGGAACATGTTAGCTTGTTAGCTATAAAATAAATCCTCAAACAGTACAAACTTACACATACACACACCAGAATTGTCTTTTTTATTATCTTACTGACAGTAAGCATAAAATGTTATTGATAACAACTTATTTTCATGGCCAATTGATTCTCCTCACTAGCTCACACTGCATTTGTGTTCCTTATTATTTTTGATCACAAATGACTTTTCATGGCAATACTTAAGATAAAAAAACAAACATGACAATGGCATTTAAAACAGGCACACAATAATAACAAGGGAAGGTTAAGAGAAGTACAGTAAAGCTGTTACTTGTTTTAAATGCATGCACTGAAACAGAAAAATTTAATTTAAAGATTCAGGCTGCATCTTTAAGTGATCTCTTCTTCCCAAATTATCCTTAATCCCAGACTCCCCCCAGTCAGAAAGCACATCGCAGATTGTTTCCATGGATTATCACAAAGGCAGATTATTCCCGTCACTCAGTGTCAAATCATTCATTATAAAAATACATGTTTTACACGAAGATATCATAGTTTTTTGGCCTGCTGACAGATGAACCAATCACAGGGTCCGATGTCCAGACTGAGCTGATCCATCACCCACGGGTCCTTTTCAGCCCCCTCAATAAACTCCTCTAAAGAAATCTGACCTGGAAAATTCAGAGGAGGGACAGAATGACACACAGTCTGAATCCAAGTCACTTACATTCATCATAAAGTAAATTTATAACAGCACAGTAACAGTGGAACAAGAATAACAAGAGAAGGATTTGTGTCGGCCTCATGTTAAAGGGACAGTCCGGGTGTTTTTTCAGAAGTTGTGTGAGGTTTGTCAGCCTAAGTGTACTCTGTATTTAGAGTATTTTCACTGCCTCACGATGTTGTGAAACAGCTCTTTCCAGCACTCAACAGAAGCTGTTGCATCCATCTTTCTCTCTTCAAAGCCACCAGAGTCCTTTGACAAAGCTTGTAATTTTAGCTTGCAGATTATTAGAGTTGCTGGTTTGCTGCTGCCTTAATGGTCAGCTTGGTTTTGTTGTTGTGGGACTTCTGAGATTTAAAAGGTTAGTTTGGATCCATTAAACTCACACAAGAGCAAAAACAAACTAACCAACTGGATCAGTGGTGGATCAGTAACTCCTGTGTCCTTTGGGCTAAAATGATCACTTTTGTTAAAGAAGTCTGGAGACTTTGAAGAGAGCATGCAAGAGTACAACAGGTTCAGTTTTCCATCATAATGGATGTCTGATGGCAAAGTACAGCTGTGAAAATATTATTAATAAAGTTTTGATATTGATTTGTTCGGGTGGGTTCCAGGTGTTTTCAGCTCTTATTGCTTCTCCAAACTGAGAGCAAGCCGACTGCCACTGACTGTATGTAATCCATTTATTATGAATGAGTGGGTCGATCAACCTGACATGAAAAACTATTGAACTGTTCCTTTAAACTCAGCCCGTTGCATCGTGATCAGCTCTGAACTTACTGTCTTTGTTCTTGTCAACCAGCTCAAATATTCGGTCACAGATCTCCTCGGTGTTCGCTGTGACGCTCGGGTCGTTGTGCTTCTTTATCTTGTGGATGATCTGATCGGACGAAATGACGACAAAAGAAACTTTATGCAGTTTAAATATTTGAGAAAACACGTCTCATGCTAATATTTCTGTACACAAAGTACATCTGAGGCGTTTAACAGAGTTCTTGTAAAACCACTTGTGTGAGTATTTTGAGCATCTGTAACATCTGTATCTGAATGATCAGTGATTTTTTTTTAAGACATTGAAAATCTTGAGATACCAAATGATAAATTTATACTGTTTTTTAAATTCTGTTTCATTGTGGTGACCCCTGCACCAGGATAAACAGCCTGTTTGCTTATACTTGGAGGAAAAAGTGTATGATTCTGTATCTCATGTAAAAAGTATTTTTAAAAGTAATTACTTTTGTGTTGATCTTTAAAGTGTCAAACCCCAAAAAGCTTTTGTCTCAATCGCTTTCTAACTTTGAGCCTTTGACCTGAAACTTTCTACACATTTCCTTGTTTGCATAGTTTAAAAATGAGAATATTAACGGGAAGATTTTTTTGTTTTACTGAATCACTGCAGTCTTTTGAATAAATTTGTCTTAATATCCTGAAGGCATCATAGTGACTCAGTGAAGTCATGTAGACTAAGAGATGTAATGCAGTTTGTATGAGGCTTTATGGCACTAAAAGCTCTTCAGTCACTTACAGCTGAGTGAAAGTAAATAAAAAATGTGCACTGCAGATTAAGGTTTTCATAAAGTTTTCTCAAAAGCGGAGTAACTTTGTGTAAAGAAAAGTACACAAATGAAACTGTTGTTTCCAGTTGAATAACCGAGTTGTTACTCACTCTGATGATGTGTTTCACTTCCTGTCTGTCCAAGCGACCGTTTCCATCTCTGTCATAAACTTTAAAGGACCATTTCAGTTTGTCCACAAGTTTTCCACGAAGAACGAGATGCACAGCTGCAACGTACTCCATGAAGTCTAGTTTACCGTCCTGAGAAGGAAACAGGTCCGTCAGACAAAACGTCTTCCAGAAAAGACTGAAACGAATCAACATCAGACAAAAACTGACTGAAACTAAAACCTGTCTGTTCTTTTATCAAACACACATTCCTCAAACTGTTCATTTCAAAATTTTACCTTCAGACTGATGTTTTTTTCCACCTCTTCACTCTTTTGTTTGTAGTATTTTACACAAAGGTTACTGCTTCTTTACCTTATTTGTATCGAAGGATCGAAACACAATTTCCATGTACGCAGATTCTTCTTCTGTGGAGTTTCTGTTGAATCCAAAGATCTTCTTGAACTCGTGAAGGTGCAGATTCCCACTCGGACATTCGCTCGCAAACTTTCTGTAGAGTTCCTGGATGTTTTGAAGCGTCACTTCCTTTTCTGTGCAACTCTCCCCTTGACCCATAATTACAAACACAAAGCAGCAAAAAACTAAGTTGATAAAACGAGAAAAAGTCCTGTTAAGCACATCGGACGCTGTGCACCGGCCATGCGTCCATGGCTTGTGCCTCCAGCAGTTTCTCTGCGTCGGCTATTTCCAGATAACCTGCTCAACAAGATCCAATTGACTTTTTTGATCTCCAAATCCTTTTCAGCGATTTCCTTTGTTTTTTAATAATAGTATTTCCTCAGATGTGACAAAGCCACCTCACACTGCTCTGAAGAAGATGTTGATCCACTGATATGCTTATAAATTTGCTTATATCAGAAGTTCTTTGGCTCCGAAACGGCGAAGAGAGCAAAGGGTGGATTGCCCCCTGTGGACAAAAGGCCACTGAGTTCCCAGCGAGATTAGAAGACGACTGACGTAAGAATGTGAAAGTTGTCTCAGTGAAACAGTTGATCCAATGAGGTCTGACTGTGTGAGCACAGATCAGCCGAGCTACCTGCTGGACAGACGATAAAACATGTAAAAAATGAAAAAAATATGATGTGTTTTGACCACAAAGGTCAGCATTTAAACATCAGTGAGGAGTTTGAGTCACAGATCTGTGTGTGTGTGATTATAAAAGTCCTTTTGCTGCAGAACTCCTGAGATTTTTGCTGCTGTGACTCAAAGTGACATTAAAAAACCATTTGTATTTTTTTTAAGTTATCAATTAAAGTGTAAATGTTATGACTTTGCAAACAGTTTTAAAAGTAAGAGGTTCACACAGTCGAGTCAGGTGATTAGAGTTCATATTATTTTTTCTTTAAATCAAGAGTTTGAATTCTTCTTCCATCTCCACGCTGCGTCCATACAGAGCAGATCATGTTACATCAGATCAATGACAGTGTTTCTGCTCTCAGCACTCAGACAGCAGCAGCAGACTCTGGATCTGATCGGTTTCCTGTTCCTCTCTCGTCCTCTGAACCCTCCAACCCCTCACTTATTCAATCACATGTACACTTCGCCCCCCCCCCCGAAGGTGCCCTGCAGCTCGTAATAAGCTCATGTAACACCTGAGCACATGCAGCACCTGAGACACGTCTCCTCCCTCCTGATCTCCACCATTTCTGCTCCTGAGCGGCTGATTGGACGACTTCCTCCCTCTGCATCAGCACCAACTCTTCTCTCACATCCAACTCAAGTTTCTGACTTTATATCATCAGATCTTTAATCACATGCTGCTGTGATGAGGTCAGATTTTAAAGAACGTGCAACACATACAAGGTCTGTCTGCTTCAGTGTAAATGTCTCGATTCTGCGGTCAGATTTTCCCAGAATTATTCAGCTTGCAGGATTAAATATTTGAT
Organism: Acanthurus lineatus; assembly: GCA_029814665.1. Classification (NCBI taxonomy): domain Eukaryota; kingdom Metazoa; phylum Chordata; class Actinopteri; order Acanthuriformes; family Acanthuridae; genus Acanthurus; species Acanthurus lineatus. Next base: position 29,660,771 of record JAPZDV010000001.1, read on the forward strand.
GGATTTTTAATTCATCACTTTGATCACATGTACAATGTTTATTCATTCATGCACAGGACAGGAAGTCTCTGCAACGAGTGATTAAAACTGCCCAAAACATCATTGGTACCCATCTACCAAGCATCAGTGATATCGGGGAGGGGAGGTGGCTGCGTAGAGCAAAAGGGATCCTAATAGACAACACCCCCCCCAGCCACAGCCTGTTCACCTTGCTGCCATCAGATACAGAAGTATCCGCTTTCGTACCACCAGACTACAGAGCAGCTTCTTCCCTCAGGCTGTGAGATGACTCAATGCACCAATCATTTTATTTATGTTTTATACAATCAATTAATCAATCAAGAGGGAACCACACTTTAATTTCTATATGCAACCTGTTGTATAATGACCAATTAACTTCCTTGTATCCTTGCATCCTTGTATCCTTGTATCCTTGTACTCTACTTACCATTAAATCAGTTACCTGACCTCCTGCAGACAAACTGGCTTCACTGCAAACTCTGAGCCTCCGAGGATTATGATAACAGCTCCTGAACGCAGGATTTAAAAAGATCTGAAGGATTTGAAGGATTTCTGAAGTGTTTGACACCAGCTGGCAGAATCATAAAAGACACTGAGTCTAAAATTAATTCAAGAAAATACAGTACAAGGTGTGTATAAAAACTTTCTTTTAATAACAAAATAAATGCATCTGTGGAACATAAACAGCATCACTTTTACATTCAGCTGAAACATCTTGGTCCAACTTGCACAAAGAAAGAAAAAATGAACACATACAGAGAAAAAAAACAATAAATAAATACATAAAATACTCTTACATATATAACATTCTGTAAGGTCTTTCATAGCAAAACCAAATGGAAACCAACACTGCAGAAATATCTCAAACATTAGCTGAAATAAATCAAGCTTATGTTTTTAGTTACGTTCAGTTTCATTGCTGAAATGTTCCTTTAATTAATCTGTTCATTTATCAGATGATAGTTTGTCTAAATAATCTCACTTAATGCTGCAAAACCAATATTTTTATGTTAATAACAGATTAAATAATGAAATGTAAGATGAAAAGAATCAATGAGAAAACAGAATTATCCATCAACTCAGGAGCCTCTAAATGTCTCTCAGGCCCAAAAAACCTAACAGATGTAACATGTAACACTTATTTTTTGTTATAATTGTATAATTTGTATATTAGATTTTCACTTTAGGATGTGTGTACGATGATAATTAGCAAAAAACCTCGATTGGGGAAATAATAATAAAAATCCTAATTAAAACAACCAATTTCATCACATTAATAAGTGATTTGATTCTTGTTTATAATATGTCAATTATTCACTTTGGTGGGCATTTATTCCCTTTTACAAAATCCACTATGGCCATAATTCCTAAACTACAAACACATGAATGTAAATACACAATAAGTGACTGTACTGCATTTAAATGAATATGTTAGCGTTGTTAGCATTGGGTTTCCATTAGCTTGATGCCAAACAGACCGCAGGCAAACGGCAGGGACCTTTGGACCAGCAGCCAAAATCCCGTCAGCCATGAAGAAGACGTCTGAGCTCCAACTACAAATCCCAGGAAACTGGACGTGGAAACACAGACGAAGTCTTAAAGTGTGAAGGCAGCACGTCTGTGTGAGCCTCAAACAGAAACCTGTGGGCTGTGAACCCCCCCGCCACCAAAACATCAGGGTAACTTCCCACAGTTCTGGATGACCCAGCCGGTGGCGTTGACGTCCAGCTTCAGCAGGTTCATGACCCACTCGTCCTTCTGGGCTCCTTCCATGAACTCAGACAAGGTGATCTGACCTGTGAAACACAAAAACACAAAAACACACAATGAAGTTTTCACATTCAACAAAGAGCCAAAGGAAAACAGCAGCAACATGATCTGAAGCAGAAAATCTGCATAATCTATCCACATAACATCACTGTATTCATGAGGTCAGTATATGTTTGTTGAACAGAGGTTTTTACCTAAAACACACATTTCTAAAGCTCTAATGTTTAAACCTTCCTGGCAGAGATGCAATAAAAACCAACAAAGTTTAAAGAAGAAGTGATGCTGATTTCTTCACTGAATGTGATACTGTTTAAACAAGACAGATAAGATGAAGAATATCACACTTTTGTGCCATTTTAAAATACATTTAATTATAACCTGTGATTTAACAACAGCAGAGTTTAAGAAGAGTTAAGACGTAAAGACGGTGGTAAATATTCCAGAGCTTCGATCTAAACAAAGCTCTGCTCGCAATCTGCTGCTTATGGAGCCTGAGGTCATGACAGACATGTGGGTTTGTACCATCAACTCTATTTATTGCCTAAAATTCACCATAGGAATCATTCATAACAATCTACTTTACCATCAGTACTGATAAATCATCGTAAATTCCTATTTTTAATAACTCTTAATGTATAAATGGTCATGGGGGGACTGAATGAGGCATAAAGAAATGTAAACACACACTTAAAACACAAAGACATTGTGCTTTCAAAAGAAAAACCACATAAGAAATTTAATTACTGTAACTCTTCATCTACACAAACAGTCACAAGCTCCTCTCATCCTCCGTTTTCCTGATGCTTCATGTTTGTGTTCGTACTCACCGTCATGATTCTGGTCGACCAGATCAAAGATTCTGTCACAGATTTCTGACGGCGTCATGTCGCTGTCGCTCGTCCGGAGCTTCAGTTTGTGAATAATCTGTGTTAGACGCATAAAAAGTGTGTGTGATGAAGAGCATTAACAGCATGAACTCTGCTTTTATTCTGCACAGCACACAGAGAGTAAAACTGCCACTGACTGCTGAGACTCACAAAGTTCATTTAACGTTTGAATTAATTGACTGAAACTCTGGAACATTAAAAACAGACTTTGTCAAAGTAAATCCAACTGCAGTTTCTTAAGTATGTCACATAAATCTAAAATACAAAATGTTTTTCCTGACGTATCAGGGAGTAAAACATTTTGTATGTAGTAAATCAGACCACAAGGACAGTCGGCTAATTTTATGACTCTAATTTTAGAGGCTTACTGTTAAGAAGTTCAGGAATAGCCCTCACAGAGAGCAAACCCCGCTCACCTAAAGCCCCCGCCGACCCTGAGCTCGGCTATAATCTGACCTGAGAGGATTTACGTTATGAAACCTGGTCATTTTTATGATTTGACCTCAAAATAACCCACAGGAGCTTGTCCATGCTGGTCCGTCTTCGCTCCTCACAAACTCTTTAAGTTACAAAATCAGTTCACATTGAAGCAAGTTTTCATTAAACAGCTGATGGTTTTTCTCACCCTTATGATCCGTTTCACCTCCTGTCTGTCCAGCTTGCCGTTCCCGTCCTTGTCGTACATCTTGAAGGACCATTTCAGTCTGTCTTCCAGGTTCCCTCGCAGGATCAGGTGAAGCGCTGCCACATACTCCAGGAAATCCAGTGTGTTGTCCTGTCAGCCAACGATGCACATTTGCATCAACAATACACCTAAAAATCTCCTTCTACAGTAAAAGAAAAGAGAGGTTTTCTTTACCTTGTTGGTGTCAAAGGATCGGAAAACCGTCTCGATGTAGAGGGACTCCTCTGCAGAGGTGCTCGGGACGCCGAAGATCCTCTTGAACTCGTGCAGGTGCAGGGCCCCGCTGGGACACTCCTTCATGAACATGATGCACAGCTCCTGGATCTGAGCTAAGTCCATCTCCTCGGTGCGGCTCTCCTCTTGTCCCATGGCCCTTCAGAAGTCCTGGATCTCGGTTTCAAATCAAAGTTCGTATCTCCTGTCGGGCTGCAGGTCTCAGAGGCAGCAGCTCACTCGCTCCCGTCAGACTGAAGAGCTTTGCAGCAACGTCCAGAAACTCCGAGGCAGATCACAGGTCAAGCCGATTAACTCGTTAATCACCTGACCTGCAGTCAGCAGGGTTTTCTCCAAGTGGGTCTGAAAATCTGGCAGTTCTGCTGTTTCCATGCGCCAAAACCAGCGATTAATGAGGGATCTGATTAATTAGAGAATAACTGGAGTCAATTAAACCTGCCACAGCTGTCTGAGTGTCAGTCTGATTAAAAAACTCCACACTGTTTGGATTTCTACTCATCTATGGAGCAATGAGAGCGAGGAAAGACAGGAAACTGTCACATCATTAAAAACAACATACAAGAGAAACAAAATGTGACATTTTCCTGTTTAATTTTATTTTTGCACATTTTACATTTCCTGTTTTCTTCCAGAGCAAC